>CP135581.1:687085-709054 GCA_032401905.1 Swietenia macrophylla
AGGATTGTGGTTTTATTGTTTAAAATATATATGTAATAAATAAAAATATTATTTACTTCTTTTTATTAATTTATCTTTTCAATCAATTTTTTTTTTGTTTAAAAACAATAAGTTATTTATATATTAAATTGTGAGAGTTAATAATTAAAAAAATTAAATAAAACAATTCCATCAAATCAACTAATAAAAAAATATTGTATATACATGTACACGCACGCGAGTATGCAGTAAAAAATTAAGTGGATGAGCATACGAGTAAATTAATTTTTAAAAAATTGGCATTTAAAAGTTATTTAATGTAAAATATGATAAACTATGTCATTTTTCAATAAAACAAAAAGATCCAGGGACCTAGATGAAAAAGAATTGACAACTAGAAGAAGAAAGAGGGATCAGCTAAGTTGCATAGAGGTTATAAAATAGGTAAGGTAAAATTTAAAATAATTAATAAAAATTTAAAGTGTATAATAAAAATATTTAAAATATAAATAAAAAATTAAAATAGTTAAAGAATAATTTAAAATATTTAAATTTATAATTACGTATATGCACGGCATGTAAAGTAAATAATTTTCAAGAAACAACTTAATGATTTAAATCAACACAAAGAGAAAACGCATTTTTAACACAATTGGCCATTGTTATATGAAAATAACTAAATCCCTTGTTGAATCAACTCTCAAAATAGACTGAAGATAATAATTGTAAATGTTGGTCTAAGAAAGCAGGATACACCATAAACTAATGGTACTGTAAATCAAATCAATCATTTGATTCTTCAGTGTCCTAATGAATATACCACCAGTTTATATGCTTGTGTATCGTCTTTCAACTTTAAACTCATGCTTTGGTGCAAGATCTTATGCTTCAGCAAAATAGATACATACATACATCCAGTGCAGTGCAGTGCAGTGCAGAGATGTGCAATGTTAAAATGATAGCCTGTTGATCTGAATCTTTTAGATGGAAGTTGGTCGTTGGAGTATTTCGCAAAAACATGGATGATTGTTTGAGGCATCTTGGATGTGGGAACAACCTGCCAATGTGATCCAAATTTTAAGCTAAATTTTATTAATTTTGATTGTTAGAAATTAATTAAATTGGATTAAGAATAGTTGAGAAGATATTTGATCTAATTGATGTAATTAAAACTATGAGACCTAAATGAAATCCCTTCTACATTGCTCAACAGATAATTCCAGGTTGATACAAGCCCAATCAAGTCGAAGAGCAAGGGGAAATATTAATACCTTAATGCCAACACACCCATTTATGTCGAGTGTTGAAAGCCTGCTTGAGCAGAATCTGGAAAGCACTTCCAGGCACTTATCAGTCACACCCAACTGTTCCAAATAGGCTGCACCATGCAGATTACATAACCAGATAATTAATAGACTGCAAAAGTGACCTCAACAGAAAACTGAAAGAGTTATTCAAACTGCTGTCACTGTTAAATCTATTGACCTCAACCCTCGTGGAAGAACAAGCTTCTCAAACACCTGGTGCACACAATAAACTCCTGCAGTTCTCAAGTAAGTCAGAACTAGATTTTTTCTGGAGATTGCAATCAAAACTCAAGATGACATAAATAGCATCAATAGAAAAAAATGAACTCTGTATTTTCAGGAACTAGACTGACTTTTATTATTTGAAGCAAATATTACAGAACAAGAACGAGGACTACAAAACTAAGAAAAAATTTCTTGAATATCCTTTCTCTCTTTTTCTTTCTCTGCTTTTTGCTCCCCCCACGGCTTCTTTCTATTTTTCCTTTTTATATCTGTTAGCTTACTAACAGATCATTCACAGAAAAATAACAAACTCCCTCTAATTATTCACTGCTACCTCAGTTTCATTAATGCAACTGGATAATTGAATATTGGATTTACAAGAATGCCATTTGACTTAGCTAAATGAGTGCTGCATTGTAAATTTGGAATCACCTTTACAATCTCCACCTTGATTCACAATTTGTAATCAATCTATCTTCCTGCCACATCTGCAGTTTAATCAAATGCCTTTCATCTTGTGCCTACATATCCACAAACCTTCAAGACATCTTCAGCTCCAGAAATAAACAGAACATTCAGGTAACAACCATGTTCAACAAACTCAAGCATTGCCTGAATTTTGTTCTTGGAACAGGTTTCGTAAGCATATCAGCAGGATTTTCTGCTGTATGCACCTTTTCCAGTCTGATTTCTCCTCTAGAGATTAAATCTCTAATGAAATGTAATCTTACATCTATATGTTTTGTCTTCTCATGATAAGCTTGGTGCTTGGATAATTGGATAGCACTTTGGATATTGCAGTAAATAGCAACTCTGTTCTGCTCAAATCCAAGCTCGGTTACAAGTCCCTTTAGCCATATAGATTCCTTTACTGATTCTGTAATAGCCATGTATTCAGCTTCAGTTATTGAAATTGCTGCAACAGCTTGCAATGATGCTTTCCAGCCAACCACACAGCCAAAACAGGTGAATGCATATCTAGATAAAGACCTTCTTTTATCAAGGTCTGCAGCATAATCCAACTATGCATTCTATATTTGAATCATTTCTTCCGTACTCAAGACATGTATTTAGACTACCTTTTACATACCTCAATATCCGTTATGATAGTTCTCCTGTAGGAGCAAGAGGGTATACAGCCCGCGCTCCACGAGGTCTCTGAACATACTGCTCCCCCATTATCCCACTAATAATTGGAAAACAAAAGGCAGCTGTCTTTCCCGACCCTGTCTGAGCACAGGCCATTAAATCTCGCCCTGCCGCTGATATAGGAATAGCATAACGCTGAACAGGAGTTGGCCTGACATAGTTGCACCTCCTAATATTTAAATTCAATCCCTCTCCGAAATCTATTTCTGCAAATGTATTAACTGGTGGCGGCACATTATCCCCGCTTGTTTCCACCGGAATATCCTCATAAGCATCAAATTTTATACCTGCGTTTTCTTGTTCAGAAAAGCCCTGTTCTGCATCATCATCATCTCCAAAGGGATTCACTTCACGTTCTCTTCGGTCCCAACCCCCACTTCTGTTATTCCAACCACCAACACTTCTATCACCAGAGCCATAACTTTGACGCCCAAAATCAGGCCTTGAATTACCGCCCCATTAAGAACCACTAGCAGGTCAGTTATAAGCTACAGGTTCACGGGACGATAAGGGGGCAGGGGGATCGGATGAGGCCGAGACTGGTGGCTTGTTACGGAGATGCGGGGGAACATAAGCGAGCCTAGTTGGACGAGAAGAAGCAGGGGCTGCATTCTCAGACGCAGAGTCAGCAACTGAATCAGCCCATGAAGTTCTCATAATTCACAAATTATTATTTAATAATTAAAATTACAAATTAAAAAATTATTATCTGTTTGTCAATCAACTCTAATATCGTGTTATTTAATATATATTTAATAAATTTTTTAAAATATATATTAAATGGGAATTTTTATTTTAAACTCTTCTAATTTATGCTTGCTTTTGTTTTATTCATGCATTCTAAGTGATCCTCACATGTAATTTGTCGTTTATTCCTTGGTTTCTAGCAAGGATTATTTTGAATAGCGATGAGATGATTTAGGGCCCTGAGCTTTTGTTTTTTTTTTGTTTTTGTGGTTCACAAATAAAAATACAGTTATTTATTTATAACAAATAAGTCCCTAATCCCTACCAATGTTTAGTGGCTTCGTAATTGGGCCGGGCTATAATCTCAAGCCCACTTCGATTCTCCATCGGTTGCATTGAACAGTTAGTGGTGTTTTCTTATAATTTTTTTTTTGATATTTGATAAAATTATATATAAATAATTTTTTTTCAAAAATTAACTAAAAATATATCTTAATAATAAAATTATTTTATTTAATTTTTAATTAATTAATTAAGATAATAAAATAATTTTTAGTGTCTATATTTTATATATTAGCAATATTTTTATATACATCATTTAAAATTAGGAAAATTACATATAAATTATACTTTTTATGAAAATTAACATAAAGTATTCACAAAAGTTATTTTTTTAAAATTTAATATTTAATTTAATTTGATATATATTTAAATTAAATACTAATTTTAACTAAATAGTTATAATAAATGTGCATGTGCACGGCTGTGTGTGTAGCAATTGTTCAAATTTAGGTATTGAAATTTTTATTAGATACATATATATATATATATATATATATTAATTTTAGTAGTTGTCAAAATTAGTTTGAGAAACATATAACATCCTACTAATTTTTAGACGATGATGCTTAGACTGTAATGTAAAACTTTTTTGACAAGTATTAAATTAAGTTATATATATTTATTAAATCAAACAAAATTTTCAATACTTAAAAATAAGCAATTGCCATGTATTAAAACTATCTTATCAAAATTATAATATAATATATATATATTTATCAAATTAAATTAAATTCGATGTGAAATTTTTTTAAAAAAATTTATGAGTATTTTCTATTAATTTTCATAAAAAAGTATAAATTTATGTGCAATTTTTTTAAACCTCAATAAAAGTAAATAAAAATAAAATTAATATATAAAATGTAGACAAATAAAATTATTTTAATTATTTTATTATTTTGATTACTCAATTAAATGTTAAATATATGGTTTTAATATTAAGGGTTTTTTTATTGATTTTGAAAAGATTTGTACCCCTATATGATTATATCAAACATTAGGGAAAATATATGAAAATATCCCGGAAAATAATTAAATTTTTTTTCTTTTTTTTTTAATTTGAATTTGTAAAATCATTCACAACGCGCTCGCTCATTCCCTCCTTCACGCGCCCTCACATTTCGAGTTGGACCGCTGCACAAGAAGAGTGAGGAAGCGCAAAGACGAAACTCTTCAATCTCACTCTAGGGTGAAGGATATCCTTAATCCGGGTATCATCCCGTTTCGGTTTTAGATCGTAATATCAAAGATGGGTGTGAATTCGTTATCCGCGGAATCAACCACCGACCTCGACGAGCAGATCTCGCAGCTCATGCAGTGCAAACCTCTTTCCGAACAACAGGTTCCTTATCAATTATCTTGTTTCTGACTAACTTCAATTTCTATTAATCTGATCAGACTTGATTTGATTCTTTCTCGGAAAACTGAATTTCTCTGTGCGACAGTCGAGGTTTGAAAGTAGAATTTGTTCACTTCTTATACAATACCAAGGTATTAGGTTTAAAGAATTACGAAACAAGCTCCTCGCAGATAGGTTTTATTGAATTATGGTTTACATTGTACGGATATTTCAGATCTCGTCCGCTGATCTTTTGGGATATGGTTATCCCATTTCGGTTGTTGATTGTCTTTTAACTGTTGAAGTACTACTACTTTATATTTTACCTCTCAAGTGTGCTATCTTGTTCTATTTTGTCTCTGTTGTTGTCAGCCACGCTTCTTGTAGGCAATAGAAATGGATTAGTGATTGTATTTATTGATTTGCTGGCTGTAGGTTAAAGCATTATGTGAGAAGGCCAAGGAGATACTGATGGAAGAAAGCAACGTCCAGGTTCAACGTTTTTATTACTTTTCAGTTTGTCAGCGTATCAGCTTACCTATTCTTCATCATTTTTTTGTTTGGTTGCTAAATATGTAGCCTAATCTGGCCTGGTATTATTCATAATCTTGGCGGAAAAAAAAGCATCTTTGTTGGAGCTAATTTCTCTACTGTTGGTTGCCTTAATTTAGAACTTTAATTTTTTGGTTTTGAAATGCTGGTTTCAGTGTTTAAATGTCATGTTTCTTTTATTAAAATTGGAAACCACTGATATTTTGTCAATATATATTTTTTTTTATCACAGCCTGTGAAAAGCCCTGTCACAATATGTGGCGATATTCATGGGCAGTTTCATGATCTTGCAGAACTTTTTCAAATTGGAGGGAAGGTATCAGTTCTGACTATGACCATTTTGTATTCCACTTTCTGTGTCAATGGAGAGAATATCTAATATAATTATTTGAGCCTGAGAAAGAAATGCTTTTGCAGACTGAAATGTTCCAGAGGTATTTTCATAGGATAAATTGCCATTTGTCAGAAAACTATGCGTTTTATTTACTATGGTGAAGTATTAATTTATGCTCATTTGAAACGGAAAAAGGAAACTGTATTTTGATTTGATTTATGAAACTGGCTTTCTGCTGGACATATATCAGAAGCAATGGCTTTCGTGGTACTCTTATTAAGGCTAATAGAAGGGATGACTGATGGAGATTAATGTATTCAATGATTGTATTTTGTTCTATTTTTTCTATGCTTTAGGATAAGATGCTTTGTTGATTTCTCATTTGAACATCCTATTGATTTAAATCTGATCTTATGTTTAAAATTGGCAGTGCCCAGATACCAATTACTTGTTTATGGGTGATTATGTGGACCGTGGGTATTATTCTGTTGAAACAGTTACGGTATGTACGTGTTGCACAGAATTTTCAGATTCTCTTTTCTGCATTATAAGAAATATCAGCATAAAAAATTAATTAATACCCTTGTGCAAACAAAAAACTGTTATTGTTTAATTGATCAATCTGAGCCCTTTCTTATCCTTCCTCGCACTCACTTCCTTTTTGAGTCTTCATATTGTGCACAAAGTGATTAATGTGTTTCTTGGCATGAAGAGTGAAGTTGAAGTTTTGGTAATGCCAACTCCTATATAGTTTCCATAGAACAGCTTCTTCTACTGTCAAGTTTGAGGGGTGTGTTTGAATCTACACTGCGGCTCTGTGTACGCAAATGCTGTCTGTTACTTTTCTAAGGATTATGTTTGAAATTATTTAATTGATAATGAGTTGCATGTTAGTGCAGCTTTTGGTGGCCCTGAAGGTGCGTTATCCACAGCGGATCACTATTCTCAGAGGCAACCATGAGAGTCGTCAGGTACACATTTGTAATACTTGTTTCCCCATTTGTTTTCTTGGCCAAAAGTGTCCTTTTTTCCCATCAGCTGCATTGACGATCAGATTCTGATTGTGATTCCACTGATAATGGTCATTTTGTTGTTAGTTTGGTGCAGTTAAGGTCTCTGTAACTCTAGTCTGCCATAATTTTTATTGTTTAGAGATGTATTATTTAAAGTTAGGTATCTATCTTGTTTTGTTCTGCAAAATTTTTGTTCTTTATCCTAATACAATGATTGAAACTTAGTTCACAAAATTGTTGTTATATTGGTAGAGTGTTGAATGAAATTTGAACTGTAGACTGTTATAATGAATATGAGCTAAATATTGCTTCATTTGATCTGTCACAGATTACTCAAGTTTATGGATTCTATGATGAATGTTTGCGGAAGTGAGTTCTCTGTGCACACTCTTTTTATTAGAGTTCTTGAAGAAATCATGTATATCTTGACTTTTGCCAACAAAATTATTTAATGTATATATTCCAGTTTATTGATTTTTCCGAATGTTTTGTTTATTCCAAATGGTTATAACACATCATTATTGCTGAGGTCAAAACTCCTGCAAGGTTAAACTCAGTTCTATTCTTCTCTGTCTGTAACTGCAACTCTCTGTCATTAATACAGTACTGCTTTTTTAATTATAATTGAAGTATACTTGGTTAACTTTATTTGTCAAAAAGGGTAACTTATCTGTCAACCTTTCCTCTACTATCTCGCTTGTGGAAATTACATTTGTAATGCATTACTGAGAAGAAGTGTGTTAATAAAGTCTTTGTACTTGGGTTCCTCATTTCTTTTCAGTAATATGATGCTGAGATATCGGCTCCTTCATGATGGTTAAATTCCTGTTGGAATGCCCTTCAATAATCGTAGTTCATGCAATTTGTTAAAGAATGTTTTTCCTTCTTGATCTGTTGCAGTTTTGAGATAATATCTACTGGTGATTGACTTGCAGGTATGGCAACGCTAATATTTGGAAGATTTTTACAGACCTTTTTGACTATTTTCCATTGACTGCCTTGGTAAGTGGAAGTAAAACTTTGTACTGGCAGTTTTAGTTGTTATTTGTCAAATTGCATATTTAAAAAATTTTTAAGGGTTTCAAAACCCAAGATTTACAAATTCTCTGTTTCCCTTTCAAGAGAAATTTCAAATACGATATGGTATCTATACTTACAGTTTTATATCTCAACATCAAGATCAAATTGACAATGGAAAAAAAATCATTTAAGTACTATACTGCAATAGTTGATATTGTAATTTTGAACGAAAAAGATTATATTTAAAAACAAAAGGGGATATAGGTATGAAAACCTCAGTTTTTCATTTCATCTTAGTGAGTTAACAATGTGGCTTTGGTTGCTTGGAAGAAACCCCTCTGTTATATCTGTCTGCTAGAAGTGGAGTCAAATGATGGCTGTTTGCTGAAGTCCTATTTCTCATATGTAGGTAGAGTCTGAAATATTCTGTCTACATGGTGGATTGTCCCCTTCGATTGAAACCCTTGATAATATCAGGAACTTTGATCGTGTTCAAGAGGTTCCTCATGAAGGTCCCATGTGTGATTTGTTGTGGTCTGACCCAGATGATAGATGTGGTTGGGGTATTTCACCTCGTGGTGCGGGATATACTTTTGGCCAGGTATATCACTTAATGAACTCTCTTTGAAACGGTTATCTTGCTTATTATTCAGCATTCTATTTTAAATATTGGATTCTGTTTTGCAGGATATATCTGAACAATTCAATCATATGAACAGCTTAAAGTTGATAGCTAGAGCTCATCAGCTCGTCATGGATGGATTTAACTGGGCACATGTACTTGTGACTTTCAAATAATTACAGCTACAAAGTATATTTCTTTCTTCATAGATAAAATGGTTTATATGTTTTGACTATTACGATGCTTCCTTGGGACAGGAACAAAAGGTGGTTACCATATTTAGTGCTCCTAATTATTGTTACCGTTGTGGCAACATGGCTTCTATCTTGGAAGTTGATGACTGCAAGGACCACACGTTCATCCAGGTTTTTCCTGCTTTCACCCTCTCCCCCAACTGATTGTGTTTGCATACGCATGTTTGCCTCTCCCACAGACTTTCTCATACAATGCATTCATTCAATATATTGCTGTTTTCTCACATGTGCTCTAATTCATTTCAACATGCACGATATTTAATGAACTTCCATCTTGTTGACAGTTTGAGCCAGCTCCCAGGAGAGGAGAACCTGATGTTACTCGTAGGACACCTGATTACTTCCTCTGAAGCTGCTGCCCCTTTTCGTTGTCATACTTATTCCACTCGACTTTACTCGCCTGTCTGTAAGAGTCAGTTAATACTGGATCACTCGTACCCCACGATGCTCGCTGGATCTACTGCTTTTTTGGTCATAAATGTATCTGAAAGAATGTATATTAGGGAGGTTAGACAACACCCGTTTATCTGGCCTTACCCTTGCCAGAACTCAGAACTCAGCTGGAGAAATTTCCTAGGTGACGATCAGTTGACATTGTCATTATGTACTCGTTAGGTGTGTAGATATTCTTAATTTAGTTTTCTGCTTTCCTACTTTATTTTTTCCTTATTGATTCTTATTCAAATGGAATCAGTTTGGAGATAAAAAGGATTCAATATCAAGCTGAGTGCTTACATTTTCGTTCTCCTTATTATGATCCTTGACGAGAATTTGATTGAAATGGTGTTGGTAACTAGAATTTAAATTTCTTGCTATTGGTTAGTGATTCATTTGAAAATTTAGAAACATGATTTCCATATCTAGTAAAATATAGGATAGGAATACCATTCAAGTTAAGAGTTGTTGAAGCTACAAATTGCATTGAATCTAGTTGACTTCCAAAGAATATGACCAGATATAAAAAAAAAAAAAAACGTATTAGTCTCTTTCTAGCCAACCAAAAATATATGATTTACAGAATTAACATGCGTCAATCACTATGCTACCATGGAATGCGTTTAAACGCGTACAAATCATATGGTAAAACTGCAGGCATGCATCATAACCGCAAGTGAGAGAAAATGGATGGAACAAGATCTACCACGGACCATGCTAGCCCTGCGTATTGAAGAAATCTGATGGCGGTATCAACATCAAATATGTCCTGCCTGGAGAAGAAGAATAACTTTTGGGCCAAACTTGATTGCTTAATCTCGTCCGATTTCTTTCCGGTGACTGATCCGTTCAGCATGGGGATGTAACCGGTTGATTTGATTGGAATGCCCAAGGTGTTTGATATCACCGGAAGAATCCATTTCGCAAGAGCTTTGCTGCAGAACTTGACAAGAAGTATTGTTGGCATTCCCATGAGCATTCTTCCAATGAAAGCAGGAACTGTGAGCTGTGGGGTGAAAATGCGTGGAATGGCTTCGTGGTGGAACTGGTAGTATGTTTGCTGGACTCCAACCACCTGGATAACATTGTTGCTTTGGTTTATGAAGCTTCCTCAGGAATGAAAAATGCAGGGAAATTAAAAAAAAATGTTCCCCTTCCTTGGATAATGGCATTTACGTAATATTTGCAAAAATAAAACTTAACAATAGATGATATTTCTAGTAATATGAACAAATGACTCTTAAGATAAATTCAAATGATAAGCAATAACTAAACTAAGCACTATTCCAAAGGTTAATGGGTGAATGAGTGCTTACGATTCCCAGTGCGACACCATTAAAGGCTGCATGGAACTCAAAGCTTGGAGTCGGAAGCTCAGGAGTTGGATAAGCAAAGAGCAACAAGAAGCTGAGGGCTGCCCAAAAGGATGTAACTGCAAGAGAAATAATGCAGCACAAGTAAGAAGTCATACCAAAACTTGGCTAACTATGAATATCAACTTCAATTTCTGCCGTTGATGGATAACATTTCAGTCCAAAATTGACCAGATTCCACCTTTTGTAAAATCAAACTGCTAGCATTTCAGCAGAAGTACAAAAACATCCATAATTTAACTTTCTGATTTTGACCTGAACCAGTTTTGAGTAATGGATATTACATAAATATTGTAAGTATCCCAAAAGTAATCTAACTTTGTAACACTAGAAATCACTTGTTAATTTCAATCAATATTTATCTCTAACAGTCATCAAGTTTTTCTTTTTGTCTTCTTTTTCACAAAATAAAAGAAATAAAAAAAATATATTCCTTGCAAGGGTAAACCCTCCCAAATCCTAGCACCAATGTCTAGGTGCATGCATTACGGGAAATTTCTCTTCATTTGGGAGACACATAATCAGATGCTTTTCTCCAATGTCTTAACCTGTCCAGCCAAATTTTGTGTCTGGTTTTGGTTACAGAAAACATCTCGATCTAATCCCTTCTAGGATCATCAGCTCTGCATCCACTTTTCAGACCTGTCTCCTAAAATATAACAGAACTTGTGATGGCATTTTTCCGACCATCCCTTTACACCATCTTGCACCATTTTGTAATGGGACTTCTAGGAAACAAATTGGCCTTTGCAGCTTCCACTGTGGCTCTGTCACCAATTCTACCCTTAACTTAAAGGTTACGTAGCAAATTTTGGAGTGAATTTAATTGGCTTTTTCATAACATTTCAACAGTTGTAAAAAAGCAGCTGAAATTCTTTACAAAATGGAAATCAAGAAAGTACATTACAAACTGCACCTACCATTTTGTCCTGAGATTATAAAACTATCAAGATTTTCATGGACGGTAAGCCAAAATGCAAGGATCACCATTCCCATAGCGAGTCCTCCTATGATATCAATCAAACTGTGCATGCCAAGGTATATTCTTCCTACCAAGAACATCAGATTTTAGTTTGGAATTCAACATAAGGAAATTAATAATGCTGCCAACATCTTGTAGAACGAAGACCTACCTAAACCGATGAGGCACACAAGCAAGGAAACAAGGGCAATTCCACCAAATTTTATGAGGGCATCATCGTTTCCGGAGTAAGACAGGAGATAGTGCAAAAGATATCTAGAAAACCCACCCCGAAAATAAACAATTAGTGTGCAACAAAAAATTTGTGACCTATCTCACATAGATTACAAAGAAAAATCTCAACCTTTGTAACAGATGCACATATGTTTGAAACAATGCAGTACTGATATTCGACATAGAAGAGCTACCAATTGACAACTTATCAATGAAATGAATACATTCTCTTTGTAGTTTAAAATTTGGAATCATTTGCAAGCACCTTTTGTAACTTAAAAACATGAGCTTTAGATTAACCCGTGAGAATTAGTGACTTCGGAAAAGAACCATACACTGTATAGTGTGCGGTGCTGATGGATCTGACTTCCTCCGTCCCTTTTTTGTTTCACATAAACTGAAAACCTCAATTTAAATCTTTCATTTCTCTTTAAGTATTTTCAGAACTCTTGTTTCAAGTTAGCTCTAGAATCGAATGCCTCAAATCACTCCAGAAAAACAACTCATTACAGTACCCATAGGCTTTCGGTACATAGCACAACAAATATGATAAATGTAAAAAAAAAGGGGCAGAATCATGAATACCCTGCTAAGCAGACTGTGTTAAGAGTGTGAGAAGAAGGCAATCCATATTCCAATGCATTCTCTTTCTCATCTTTTGTAGAGGTCACTTGCCTCACGGGCGGGCAACTTGGTCTAGGAGCTGATATTACATCCTATATGACACGTAACATAAAATATAAAGAAGAGAATTAGCTTGACGACTTTAGTTTCAGCCTTACAAACGAAATGAAAAACTTAGAACATCAAGTAACAATAAATTAAATACCTTGATAACGTTTCCTGAATAATCACAAAAAGCCATCAAAAGAGTCATCTGTCTAGCCAATTTGCCATGTCCACTCTACAACATAACCCAAAAAATACTTATTTTTTTTTTACATTTTCAACTTAAATAGAAATCAAAATCAAGTATTAGCACAAAGAGAGGGAAAAGAAAGCATACCCAGAAGAGCAAAGGTAAAAAAGCAGTGTAAAAAGGCACTGAAACGACACAGGACAACCCAGAAAATAAAGCATCCAAATACTTGTGCTGGTATTTCTGCAACTCAAAAGAAAACACCATGAAAGTCAACAAAAAATTAAAAAAAAAGAACCAAAAACTTGCTAAAAGAGGAAAAAAAAGGAAAACGAATCTGGGTATTGTTCGATTTGATGAACAGATTGTTCAAACCTGGATCTGGAGAATTAAAGGAGTTCCAATGACAACGAGATGAACCACAAATCCTTGCACCAAAGATCTAATCTTTTGGGTCACATTTAAATAGGAAGAAATCATAATCCATGAAACAATTCCGCACAAAATCAGTACTTGCCAGGCTGCTAATACGCTCTCCATCTATCTATTTCTCCCTCTACAAAGAGAGATGGATTAAAAAGGAAGAACTGAAAACAGAAAATGAAAACACCACAAGACAGTAAAAAACAAAAGAGAAAGTTTGTCAGAATACCAATGACCAAACGCGGAACTTCCAGCAACAAAGAACTAGATTTCAGTTTAATTTAAAAATAAAACAATGAATAAATTGGGGAATATTTAATTGTTTTTTTTCAGGAATTATTGTGTTGGCTTCGCTGGATTCCGTTGGCACAAAATAAACAGACGGTAACACGTATCACGGCGTTCCCAAGCACGTAGATTCTTCCTAAGATTTTACATCCTCCAACGCAGGAAGTTCAAATATATATCATAATATACATGCATGCAATTATATATATTTTTTAATTTAAAATTTAAAATAATTTAAAATTTAAAATATTTAAATATATAATTATATATACACACAATAAATAATTTATATATCATGCATTTGATTTATTTTTATATAAAATTTAAAATATAAAAAATTAATATAAAATTTAAAATCAATAATATAATATAAGGTGCACATTGTGACACCAGACAATGCTTCGAGGAAACCACTTGGCTAACCATTTACGACCAAGACAATAAAGTTGACCAACTAAATTTAAACTCATTTTGTATTTAATTAATTAACCAACAATTTCTTGTAAGAAATTTTGACCTTTTGACTTTTTCTGATTTTTGGACTTTTGGTGCCAAACATGTCTACCTCGGTTTGAAACATCTGACGGTTTCTATAATGTTTAATTTGAACGGTCGATATTTGTCTCCGCAACACCTTCCGGACAAATTATTATTTTGTTGGCCACCTTTTGCGCACTCTAGACGATTCTAATTGCACCCGCTCTGATTAATGAAAAAAATTTATAATTTTATTTTTTATATATTATATATTTATTTATTATTAATAAATAAATTTTTTTATTTTATTAATTAAATAATGACAAACACGATAAATTCGTCATATATAAAATTTTATCCATCGCATATAATGTAATGCAATTATCATCATTATTTTTTATTTTAAAGCTTAAATTTTAGATATTGATATAAATATTTATTAATAATTTTAGTAAAATAGCGAACAAATAATTTGAGATGCAAACGTTAAAATCCAATAATTTAAAATCTAATTACTTAATATTATTACCAACTCACACGAAAAAAAAAAAATGACATATAAAGAAATAAAAATACAAATTTCTTTCATTAACGAGAGTTGGTGCAATTAGAATTGCTTGGAGTGCACAAAACATGGCCCACGAAATATTAATTTATTCGGTAAGTGTTGCGGAGATTAATCTCGACCGTCTAAATTAAATATTATTCATCTCATTTAAAATTTTTTCTCTGCAACACTCTTGGAGTGATAGCAAAAATTATTATTTTATATGCATAATAATTAAATGAATTGAATTACGAATTAAACCCAACAAAATGTCAAAATGCCATGAGGAAATTTGGTAGGATTTAGTTCCTAATTCAATTTTGTGAATTATTAGGAAAAAAGTGTTGAATAAGTGTTAAGTGGGGAACTAGTAAATATAAAAGAAGAAATTGAGAAAATATTAGTTATTACAATCAATAACTTTGGAAAGTAAAAGGAAAGTCACGATAACAAGGTGATAAATAAAAATAATAAAAGTGAAATTAAAAATTAAAATTAAGAAAACATAGGTGGTCTTCGCTTCATGACATGCATCCTTAGGCCAGGAATATGAACATTTGTAATATAATCTTTCCAATCAATGCTTCCAACATCAAATCCAAACTTTCTCTTCTCTTCTTCATTCATCCCCTCCATCAATCTCTTTGTGTTGCTGTTATCAAATCTGCGCCCACATTTCTGATCATTCATGAGCACATTAATGGAGATTGCGAGAAATAATGTAATTAACAACTTACCTTCCACCGTAGAAAGTGTAAGGCTCGTAGATATTAGCCAAATACTTGGCTTGCTCTACAGATTTTCTGCAAATAATTTCAAGCTTTTCCGGCAGTTTCCCGTTGGAAGAAGAAGCAGCCGTGGCTGTCAACCCACTGCTTCTCTGAACAGCATCTTTCCATAGATGTGCAGTGAAATCTTCCATGGAACTGTATAGTTTCATCGATGGAACGTGGATTGGTCTCCCCTTTGAATCTAAGCATGGAGAAGCACTGTAGTGTTCGTGAAGAAGTCTTGCAAGATCTTCGAAAACTAATGGATTTTCGACAGACGATGCAATTTGGTACACGTTTATGTCTGGTTTTTGAATCATTCCATGCTTTGCTATTGCAGCCAGTGTTGCGTTTACTACCATGTCTGCTGGCACCTGCAGCCAAATCACGTTATCAGAGTAGAAAATTAGCAGAAAGTTTCTTAGTTAAGCTATAGATCTTGAGGGTGTAATGGCATACTCACAACATCAAGTACGCTATTTGGGTCCACTAAGAATCCTGTGAGCTGTCCTTTTCCATAGTATAAAACTATCGGATCCATCATCCTGTGAGGAAGACGATTCTTTTAGAAGCTTGATGTCAAAGAAAATGCATAAATAATTAATGAATTAATAACGTGAAAAATTAATCAAATCACAAGACATACCTATTTCCTTCCATCCATCCAGGAAATGGTTCCCTGCAAGTGCTTTCAATAACACTTGGTCGAATTATCACAACCGGTATTTCTCCTCTCATGTCATCAATCATCATCTCTCCCATTGCTTTTGTGAACACATAAGTGTCTTGCCATCCATATTTTCTTGCCCTAATTAAGAATTAATATATATATATTTTTGTTTATTTTGCAAGTGACAAGTGATATCAAAATAGACGTAAATAGAAATTTGACAAAAGAGAGGGAAAAAAACTATATAGGAGACACTGCCTCCAACCTTTCTAAACCCAATTCTTTCATCTTCTGAGTCATTTCATTTTCTGTGGAGAGTTGTTTGGATTGCAAAGCTAAGTTGATTTCATTTTCAACATCCAATGGTGGTGAATTTTTGTAAGTGAAGTTTTCTCTTGCTATACTTTCTCCCATGCCGAATGCCTTCTCCATAATTTTTCCTTGCCTTTGTCCATTCACATATGCTGTTCATCAAAAAAATAATTTCAATGTCTAAAACAAAAAAAAAAAAAAATCTTGGTTTTTCTTTTAATTTTTCATGCTTACCTGTTGATACTTGCACGAAGAGTTTAAGTTTCTTGCATTCCTTTGCAAATTCCATGAGACGACAAGGTCCTCTTGTGTTTATATCAATGGCAATATCATATCTGCAATTTCAGTATCACCACAGCAATTTAATGTTATATTATGATGTATAAATCTGCGTTTTATACAAAGAGAATCTTCCATACAGTTGTTACCTTTCATCGAAAGTTGTATTAGCAGCAGAATTTACAATTATGTCCACATCTTTTGCAATCAGTTGAGATATATCTCCTCGTACACCAAGATTATTGTCACAGACATTTCCTACCACGGGAACCAGCTTCCTCAGCATGAAAGCTTGGTAGGATTTTCCATATGTTTGCCTCAAACACTTGAAAAGCTCAGCATTTATGATCTAATAACAACCAAAACCCACAAGTTAAATCTGAATACCAAGTTAATTGGTGGAGATAAATTTGGAAAACTTACTTCACATTTTAATCTTTCCATTGCAGCTTCTTCATTTTTTGCCTTGATCAGCAGGAATATCTTGCCCACATCAGGTACTGTTCTTAGTATCTTCTCTATAAAAACTGTACGCAAATATAAAATCAGTATGAAGTTTTCTTATTTTGTTGAGGTTTCTGAAGAAGAAAAGAAAGAAAGTGTACCTTTTGCCAGAAATCCTGTAGCCCCAGTGACAAAGAAAATTTTCCCCTTGAGAAATTTGACAATGCCAATTCCATCTTCCAGTTCTACTGAAGAAGTAGTTTGTCCACAAGGCACCAAATCTTTTACAACAATTTCAGCAGCAGCTTGGCCACCTTTCCCATTTGAACATAAAACCAAACTTCCATCCATCAAAGTTGCACTGTGATCTTGATTATTAACCAGGGTTGATCTCTCTTTCAAAGCTGAAGAAATGCCGCCGGCCCCGGTGCCCTGCCATGTAGTTTTGCCATCACCTTGGCAAAGCATGATGCTCCTTTTCCTTATCTTTCGCAAGCACTGGTCACAATTTTCCAACACTTTCGCAAATCTATTTGGTGCAATTGAGAGAGAATTAAGGAACAAAGCCCCCATATTCACTGCCAAGAAATTAAAGAAAAGAAGTCTTAGAACATGGTAGAGAAAAACCTTTTTGCATGTAAAGAAATTGGTGACTTAAAAACCTTAGCTAACTCCTTCCCGAAAACAAAAAACACAAAAACAGAAAAAATAAAAGTAAAGACAACAAAAACAAGTAAACTAACTGATGCCTATCACATAAGTTTTGGTTTGGTTTTGGTTTCGGTTTTGATTTTGGTTTTAATAGAAAGAAAAGAAGAATGTAGTGAAGACAAAAGAAGATAGAATTTGGGATGGTTTTTAAGGCAAAAGGAGATGAGAGTTAGGTTTATTTTAATGCAATAAGCAAAAGAAACAGGGGTTTTGAATATTGTTAGGGCTCTCTTTTTGCCATCCTCTTCGGCACAAACACACTTTGCACCAACGACTAAGATTGAGGGAGCTTTCTTGCTTCTGCTTCTTTGGCTAATAATTTTGTATCAATTTGCATTGTTTTTAAAGAAATTTGTGTAGGAAGAAAGGGCGTGTGACAGTTGATTCAATTTGTAAGAAGAGTTTGTAATGGTACAAGAGTTTTGGGTTGCCAAACCCTCTCACACCGAATTAGGGACGAACTTGAGTTTGCCAAGCATCATGAGCCAAGAGAAAATCATACCATTTTAAAGATTTTCCACACCAGGACATGCAAGTTTTTTGAGGAATTAAGACATTAATGCCAGTCAGCTCCATATCTCTGTTTTGTAATTCTCTCTTTTGTTTTTAAACACTGTGAAATTATTGTCTAAAATTTATCAAACTTCTCCTGGTGCGAACCTGACAGGAGATACATATATTGATCACAAGATTATGAAAAATACCATTCCCTAACATGCTACGGAAGACTCCACAAGAGATTCCAAATTTTGAACAAGGGATGGAAAAAATTAGCTGAAATTATGAGACGAACCTCCCTCAATATAGCGAAGGGCCTTCAATCTTGCATCTGCATTGTCTGCCCGTACGACGTGTGCATTCGGTCTGCAATCCAATCTCAGCTATACCAGTTTCTTTCTTGCTATTCCCACCATTTGATCTATTTTTATTAACGTTTTAACTTAAAAATAGTTTTCATCTTTCTTATCTGAGGAGCAACCTCATCTGCACTTATCAGAGGACATCATTCTCATGACAAGTCCATTACATGCTGGGAACTGACTCGTTGAAGGTAGCAATCGACCAGTAATTCTTGCATTCCGATTCACATTTTATCCACGAAAAAGAAGAATAACAAAAGAAAATGTTGCCCTGAAGTAAAACTAATGATGCAGAGGCGAGAATCTAAGGATTACTTGAAATATTTTAACGTTAAGAATCTAGAGATATACTCGTATTAGTCTGATTAATTCCTATTTGAGCAAGAATTGTCTGGTGGAAATAGATTTCTACATCCATTTTTTCCTACCTCTTAACCAGCATAAATAGACCTGGTGCTTTGTCTCTAAAATAGACTGATCGTAGAAAACTATAAGTTTTTGACTTCTTTTCTCTCCAATCTTTCCCAAAATTCTCTTGTTAAGTTTGTGACTCATATTTACTAACCAGTATAATAACAGTACAATATGTAAGAATATGCAAAAATAATTGAGATTATAAGGTAATGACATGCCCTTTTTTGATATGTGGGGATAACATCCCTGCACATTTATGATATGAGAATATATTGTATGAGTTTATATTTTTGCACCTTTAATCTAAGCGCAATATAATGTTGGATTGGGTCAACTTGATCGAAACTCATTAAGATTTTGTAATATATACAAGTGTTTAAGGTAAATATTATAATAGTTCATTTTTTTATCTTAATAAAATTAATTACTCACTTACTCGTAATTTTTTTTTGAATTTTTAGAAATTTTTTGAGTAATTTAGGTGTTATTTTGGTTTCTATTTATGTCCTTTGCTTGATTTTCATGACATCTTCCTTGCCTTTTAATTCTACATCAAGTCCACTGCATGAATAAGGTTTAAAAAGAAGCTTGTGTCTCTTGTACTATCATAGTAAATAAATAAATAATTACAAAAAATAGAAAAATTTAACTATAATCATAAGTATAGAAGGATGAATGCATACAAATTTGCAGTAAAACACTTTTAATTCGTTCAAATGTTCTAAATTTTAAATCTAAAATTTTCAATTAATATTAAAACCTAACTTAATTTCTGATCTTTTTTTTTAGCCACTATATTTTAATAGAAATAATTATTCATATTAGAAAGCATGGAATGAGAGCTTTCATTAAGGTTATAAATGAATGGGTATGAATATTTTGCAAAAAGACATGGAGTTCACCTTCTATTATTACTAATGGAGTTTTAGGTCTCAAGAGCTTCCAGTTTTTTGACAATAGAAAAGTTGTTGGACTTCAAAAATAATGGCAAAATTGTCAATACTATTTTCATGGCAGTATCACCTAAGAGTTCAGAAGAATAATTATGTGTGAGATTGCCAAAAGAGGTTATGATAATTTAGAAACTCAAAGACCCATTTGTTATAAACAGTGAAAATGTATATCATTTGATTATACTTTAAAATTCAGGGGCCTATTCATTAATTTCCTTTTTGTTTTTCTTTTATTGGAAAAAGGGATCCTAGGTCCCCTACAGATACAAAGGATCAACCTAATCCAAAAAGCTCGTCAACAAAAGCCCATGTGCCATTGATTCTTTAGGGACCCACATCTATTGCTTTTTACACCCTTTTGTGCTTTTCACATCGTTGACAATGACTGCAAAATCCCATCCCACCTTCATAATTATTTATTTATTTGTAATTCCAACATAATTTAATTAATAATTATTATTAACTAAATAATTTTTGAAATCAAACACAATTGCAATTGTAATAATCAAACATAAATGCAAACAGAACAATATCGTAATTAATATTTAAATTTTAGCCTAATTGATAATATCATAGTTCAACGTGTCGCCGTACATATTTTAAAATACTTTTTACAAATATTTCACAATAAGAGAGAGACAAGATATCACGATTTATTTGTATTCAAATTTCTTTAATCTTTAGTCATTTTCAAATTGAATATATTTTTCTCAAAGTTGAATAATTATTTGGGATGGTCCCAAAAAGTAACAATCCCACCACAAACACTATTATTAGGATGATTGTTGACAAATGTTATATATAAAAAGTTTTAGTAGAACGATTTTATTATATCAGTATTGTTAATATTGTGAGAGTATTTAATTAATAAAATAAAAAAAATATATTTATTAACAATGAAAAAAATCAATAAAAAATTTTACTGTTTAATTATTATAGTAAAAGAAATTTATAGAACTTTTTATTAACTTTTTTTACTTACTACTAATTAATATATATATTTTACTTTATTAGTTAAATAATGTTACTATATCAATAAAATTAACGTGATAAAAAAATCCCATCTAAAAATTTTTTGCTATATAATACAAAATTTTTTCTTTTTTAAAAAATTATCCAATAATATGATATCTAATATTTATTATTAAATAATTAATTTATATGATTATACATCTTATGTTTTAATTACTAAGCAATATTTAATAGAATAGAATAGAATAAAATTATTTCTTATATTAAAAATAAATATTTTTAATATAAAAATAGAATGAAATTTGAATCTCAAATTTATCGTATTGTTTTTTTATTTTCTGATTTTTAATAATTAAATTAACAAACAAACAAACAAACAGTATGCCCTATACATGTGTGTTTGGCCTAATTGCATGAAACACGACATCCACTTCCATATTCACGAAGTATCGTTTCCCACGCGTATGCAAACCTTATCGTAATCCCACAACACAAATAATTAATCAATCAATGGGCCCACCACTAACAAATCTACCCACCATCGTCCCATTTTCGGTAATACTTTCTTAATAACACAGCCTCAAGCATGTAATATAATTTTTAATCAAATTTAAAAATAAATAATTTGTTATTATACTTAAATAAAAAATTTATTTAATAAAATAATATTTATTTTTTAAAAAATAAATAAATAAATAATTATATATTTTTATTTTTTATTAAATATAAAAAAATTATATAAACCTTTCGAGATTAACAATTTATAAGAGATGTAACCAAAAAAATAAAAATAGATCAGGTGACCGTTGAATTTAATAAATTTATTATTATTGAAATACATGGACAATTTGTAAAATTAATTAATTATTTTTTATTTCATGTTATTAATATTTAATAACATAACGAAGCTCATTGAGCGTTGACGTTATGAATTATGTGGATATTTAATAATATATAAATTTAATAACGTCATAATTAATTAATTTATTATAATAAAAAATTAATAAAAGTGGTAGAATATAAATTTTTTATTTTAAATATTGCTTGGTCGGCGGCAACAGTTGTACTTCTGTGTCCGAAAAATTATTCTATTTGTGAAAGCTTTAATAAATTTCTTAGCCCGACTTGACTGCAACTGGATATGACGATGTATCCCGCTTGACACGC
>CP135581.1:714016-743671 GCA_032401905.1 Swietenia macrophylla
AAAATTAAATTATAAATAAATTAATATATTATAATTACTCAAAATTATTAATCATATCTTAAATAATTTTATGTTTCTAAAATTTTAAATTTATATTTAATATAATTATTAATTATATTATATTTATTTATTTAATAATTATATTATTTTATATCAATTTTTTAATTCATGCTATCGAATGGAATCTCCGTAATGCTCGGTGAAATTGAATTTGGTGGGCTTCTTGTAGCTTGCAACCCGATTAAAAGATGAAGACCTAAACCCGAAGTCACATATCCGTTATTATTTAATCCGACCCGAACATCAACGGAACCTTGTTGAAAGTAAAGCCCTAGCCTCTTCTTTGTTCTTCTAAAACCTCCTTAAAGCCCTTCGCTTCTTCCTCGGGCGAGCAACATACTTCTGCTGCAATCATTTGATTCCAGTTATCGTGAAAGTTGACAGGATGGCAGCGTCGTCTAAGAAATCTCAGAAGAAAAGCTCCAAAGACGGTCCGAAATTTAACAAAGCGTCGAAGAAACCATTCAAAGCTACAAAGAAGCAAGCAAACGATGCCGTCCAGCCACAATCCGTTGCTTTGCAGGTCGAAGATGACGTTCCTATCTTTCCTCGAGGTTCGGAGTCTTGAATGCTCTTTTTTGAAATTTAGTATGTGTTTGGTTTCGAGGGAAGTTGAGTTAAAAAAAGGTGAAAGCTTTGTTTGTGTTTTGAGTCTGTTAAAACTAGAGAGTGCACTACGGGACCTTTTGTTTCTAGAAAAGAACTTAAAATATTGCTTCTTTAGGAAGCATTTAAGTGCTTGTGGATAAATTTTTTTGGAAAGGCATTCTGCTTTTTTGATCCTGAAAAGTTGCACCAATGTGCTATTTTTATCCTGAAAGCTCTTTCTGTCTAATTTAGCCAAGTGCTTCACGGTGAAGTACTTTTGATGGTACCAAAAGTACTGCCGGATGCGCCATTACTCCTAGCGGCTGCACTGGCTAGTTTTCTTTTAATTTTTAATGTATTTTGGAATTCAAACAAGTCTAACACTTAGGTACTTAAAGTTTAATTTGTGTGTTTTAATGATGTATACCTACTCTCATAGGTGGGGGAAATTCTTTGACTCAAAGAGAGCGGAATGAAATCCATGCCGAAGCAGATGTGGAATTTGAGGCAGAGGAGATGGGCTTACGTAAGAAGAATAAAAAGAAAAGGATGCAGAAGAATACTAATGAAGCAGTCGATGATTTGGGTTCTCTCTTTGGTGATGGAATTAATGGGAAGCTTCCTAGACATGCCAATAAGATCACTTTGAAGGTATGGAGCTGGAAAACTATCAAACTTGTTTGTCATACAAATCTGTTAGCCTTCTATCTGATTTTATATTATAGACTTGCCTAAGTAAGCCAAGTAATGGCAGTAAATTTTCGGCCCATGGAATTTTTTTTTCTTTCCTGAAATACTACCTTTGCAAATGATTCATAAATTTCTTAAGTGCATTAAGTATTTAAGTACAGAAAGGTGATTGCTGACATCTATTACTCCTAATGGAAAAGTAGAGTAAGTAGCTACTTGTTTTGCATATATATATATATATATATATATATATATATATCAATGCGTTGCTTATATATCTATGGATTTGGTTGCATTTTCTTCTATGTATGCGGGACATGTTTTATTACAATTTACGAACCGAATAATTATGGATCAATCTTAAGTTGTATTTCTTATGCTTTTTCTTATTATGCTGTCAAACTTTCAACTCTGCTCAGAATAATACTTTACTTTGCATTAAGAATTATATGAAAACACATATATTGTTCATAAGTGAAAGATTTTTGATCGCTTAGTATTTGTGTAGTTTGAGTCTCTGAGATATTATTTCTTTTCCCACCTAATTTGATTGTTTAATTACATCGTAAGAGATCTTTAATTGTCATAGACTTGAGAAAGTATATAAAAATAGTTCCATTATGCATACCCAGAATATTTCGCCAGGAATGAAGCTTTGGGGAGTTGTTGCTGAAGTGAATGAGAAAGACCTTGTAATTACTCTTCCGGGTGGCCTACGTGGATTAGCACGCGCCACTGATGCACTTGATCCTGTTGTAGATAATGAAATTGAGGTAGTTTCACGCTCCTTTTTATTCTGTTTTTCAATTGTTTCCCCATATTCTATTTACATTATTTTTCCTGTGACTGTTTAGTTTAACCTTGTTAATTTCTTTACCAGGGCAATGATGGCAATCTCCTTCCAACCATATTCCATGTGGGGCAGCTAGTATCATGCATAGTTTTGCAGTTGGATGATGACAAGAAAGAAAATGGAAAGCGAAAAATCTGGCTTTCTTTGCGTCTTTCTTTGTTGCACAAAGCCTTCACCTTGGATGCCATTCAGGAAGGAATGGTATGTTAACTTGATCGTAGAAAAAGTGAAAAATCTTGTATTGTATTATTAACTTTTCTGTTGAATTGTGTGAGCTTTTGTTCATTGCATGAAAAGATAGGAGAGAAAACTGAGAATACTACTAGCTTATTTACTCACTGTTTTGAATATTATTTGATGTTTGATTGTGTGGTGGACTATTTGCCTGTAGATTCTATAACAAAAAACCTAAAAAAAAGGAAACTCTAGGTGCTTTGTTCAGTGCATTTTGGACTATTCATTAGGTTGCTTAACAACATGTCTGTTAATTGTCATTTCAGCAGCATTGCCGCAAGGCTGGTATGGGTTAATTCTTTGACCAATCAAGATGGAATTCCGTACATTTTTGCTGCTAGACAGTCTTGTCACCTGCTTGACTTGGGTGGTTTTCAGTTGGTAGTGCATCCTACTTTGCTTCTTTTTAAGCAGTCTTTTAAGGATGCACTGCAGCATCAATGATTGGAAAAAGAATTACTCAATACAGATCTTGGTATATGTTGTGTTAGATGTAGCTCTTCGTTGTGCTTGATATCTTTGCTTAACAGGTTAATAAAGACTCATGTTAAGTTGAATACTACTTATCATGATAATACGTACATAGATGTCTTTGTATGTCAATTCAGCAGTACTTCGAAATTTTTATGACAAATGTATTCAGTATCATTTACTGATCCTAAAATTTTCTTGATAAGGGATAGACTTGTGATGACATAAGTATATTGTTGCTTTACCTAGAAATAATATTATCAAGCCTGTATTGATTTATGTGTTGCATGTATCCACTACATTTGCAATTTCTATATGAATTTGTATACATTGAGTTTTTTTCTCACTGTGTTTGATTACAGGTACTCACTGCATGTGTGAAGAGTATTGAAGATCATGGCTACATTCTTAATTTTGGATTGCCTTGTTTTACTGGGTTTTTGCCAAGAAACAGCCTAGCTGGTACATAATATTCAACTTTCCTGTAATTTTCTTTGAAAAAATGGTTGAAGTCTCTTTTTGTCAAATTTATTTGTAGCTTGCTTGGTGGCATATGTTTTTGTTGGTTCTTTGGTGGATTGTTGACTGTTTGCAAGGCTTTAAACTCGCCACGTGCTTATATGTGTCTTCTAACATATGTTGGTGTTCTTGAGAACAAAATTTAGATCATTAGTGGTTTGCATGTTTAGATAGTATTTACTTTCTTTTCTCTTCTTTTCTTCTTCTTCTTCTTCTTTTTTCCTTTTAATTCTTGAATCATTCTCAGGATGTCTCACTTAGGTTGTAGCCATAAGACATACGCTTATGTGTGTTTCAGCGTTGTTAAGTGCCCGTTTGTCATTTTCTTGTATACTAATCATTTAGCAAACATGTTTTTCATTTATTTCCTTATCTTTGTTGGTTTTTACAGAAAACAGAGGGATTGAGGTGAAGCCCGGGCAACTTTTACAAGGAGTTGTTAGAAGCATTGATAGAACTCGTAAAGTAGTTTACCTGAGTTCTGATCCAGATATGGTGTCTAAATGTGTTGTATGTTCCTGTCACTTCATTGCTTTTATTATCTGGTTGTCTTCACTGTCTCCCACTACTATGCTCGATTTAACATTTTCCTGTTGTGCTTTTTCCCAGACAAAGGGTCTTAAAGGTATTTCAATCGATCTTCTGATTCCAGGCATGATGGTCAGTGCTCGTGTGCAGTCAATACTTGAAAATGGAATTATGTTATCATTCCTTACGTACTTCACTGGAACTGTAAGTTTTTTTTGGTTGTGTTCTAGTCATTTGAGAACGTCATACCTGTGAATTCTATTTTTTTTTTTCCATTTTTTTCTCTGCTAATACTTTTCCATTTTATCCTCTGCAGGTTGATATTTTTCATTTACAAAATACATTCCCCACGACAAATTGGAAGAATGACTACAGTCAAAATAAGAAGGTATTTGTTCAAGCATCATGTTAATTGAAATTGACAATTGAAGCTCTCTGTGTTGATTTTCATGTTAAAGTATTTATGTATGTCCTCAGTTGCTGTTGTTAAATGTCCAATAACTCCACCAACCTAAACGTACATGCATGGATTACATTTTTCCCGTATCTTATGAAAATTGGTTAGTCCTTGAAAAAGATCAGAAGACGTGGGATCCTATGGAAGCATATGTGCAAATTCAAATGTAATAGAGTGTGGCTTGGTGTTTGGCAATGATAAAGTGAGCATAAAGTGTGTTGATGCAAAATATTGATACCTCTATAAGTAAACTGAAATCTTAAGAGTTTGTTTGAGTAGAAGGTATGAACTGGTGTTATATTGTCAAATTGCAATGATGTATAGAATTTGACTTATGTCGTATACTTCAATTTGGCTTATAATATATTGATAAATAGTACTTATGTCTTCAAAGGCTTTGATTTATAGACAATTGATACAAACAATGTAAGTATATGTGGATGATTTTGTGGTAAGCTTTGTTTTTGTATACCACGGGCATCATTGTCTTTTTCTTGTTCATCTTTACTTTTGGTCTAGCAAATTTACATTCAACAAACTTTGATTTATGAGGTTCTGTACTCGTAGTCCATCCTTTATTCACGCTATTATATGTATTTATTCAACTTTGATACTTATTCAAGAATATGCTGGTGATTGGTTCTTTGCAGCAGGCCCTCTAGGTTGTAGTGATTGTATATCTTTATTTGTTGTGCTGACATGTTTTTATAAACATTATTTGTGGCCAGTTTTCTGTAAATGCTTTCTTCAATTTTTGATTTCTTTGGATCAAATTTCTCTAATGTACGTATCTCATATTTTGGTCCAGATCAATGCTCGTATATTGTTTATTGATCCCTCAAGCAGAGCTGTTGCTTTGACCTTGAATCCTTATCTTGTTCACAACAAAGCTCCTCCTTCTGTAAGTTCATGCATTATTATAATCGCTAATCTTACCCTTTGAACTCTTGAGTCTCAATATTGCAATCAGTTCAATCTGTCTTGCTTTCCAGTCGTATCTAGCCTGTTGCTCCTCTGATTGATGTTATTATCTGGAACTATATTTCACTCTATTTTTTGAGAATTGGGGGTATAGGAACCCAGCCAGTCCTAGCTCAAGAGTTTGGACAAGGCACATTGGGATTTTGGCAGGGGCTTTTCTGAGATCATTGGCTTGTTTTGATGGTCTGCTTGATCTGGTATCAATAGGAAGAGCGTACAACTTCGTTGGTTATCCAATAGTGTATGATAATCATTAAATAGTAGGTCATTATTGCTGGAGCTTTTGTTGAGTAATTATATTGGCAAAGGCCTTCACAGAACCAGTAACAATTGTCTTTTAGCATTTCCAAGTGCAGGGTTTGGGTTTTGTTTATGCAAATTCTTATCTGAGTCCCCAATTTTTTCTTCCTCTATCTCTCCCCTTACTCTATTTCACAGTCATTTTATAGTTTCCTTGGTTATGTTTGTATTTTGTAATGGTAATATTGTTATTGATGCAGTCTAATATTTTCTGTTTGTATGCAGCAAGTTAAAGTTGGAGATATTTATGACCAGTCAAAAGTGGTTAGAGTTGATAGAGGGTTGGGCCTCCTGCTCGACATCCCGACGACCCCTGTATCAACTCCTGCATATGTTTATGTATGCTTATTTCATGCTTTGCTTATAGCTAAGGATCAGTTTAGTTGCTCTTTTGTCTTCTTGCTTGTTTGTAACATTTTTTGTACATGGAGTTCAGATATCTGATGTTGCTGAAGAGGAAGTAAGAAAGCTGGAGAAGAAGTATAAGGAAGGGAGCCGTGTCCGTGTTCGAATTCTTGGGTTTAGGCACTTGGAGGGGCTTGCAACTGGGATTCTGAAGGTTGCATTGTCACTTCACTGATGTACTTCAAAAATAAAGTGCATTGCTAATATGAGAAATATAAATTTTGTTGTACATCACATCATAAGTCTTGGCTTTAGTCTCATATGGCCTTGATTATTAGATGTCACTGTTGATTTTTTTTTTAAAAAATATTTGATGATCTTCATATTCAACAGTGAGGAATAGGAAAATTTTTGGTTGGCATCCTTGTCGTTAGTGTTGATAGGAGTGTTTAATGTTTATTCTTTAATTATGATGCTTGTATGAATTAATTACTTCTCAAAATGAGGTTGTTCTTTGCTTTATGGAACCAGCTCTTATTGTTGTTTAGTTCTCTGACTGTCTTTCTATCAAGTAGGCCAGTGCTTTTGAAGGGCCAGTATTCACCCACTCAGATGTCAAGCCAGGGATGGTGGTGAGGGGTAAAGTTATAGCTGTTGACAGCTTTGGTGCTATTGTGCAATTTCCTGGTGGTGTGAAGGCACTTTGTCCACTGCCACATATGTCAGAATTTGAAATAGTGAAGCCTAGAAAAAAATTTAAGGTTATTTTTCAGCAACATGCATATTTTGAAGTGTATGCTTAAAGTGATATAGTAGAAATGGTTCATTATGATATAGTTCTTTTGATTACCAATTTCTTGTGAATTAAGAGCTATACACTTTTATTGCCTGTAATGGTGCAGGTTGGAGCTGAATTGGTGTTCCGTGTGCTTGGGGTTAAATCAAAGAGAATTACTGTTACACATAAGAAAACTCTAGTATGTTTTTTCATTGTTGTTGTTTTCTTCATTTGCTTATTTTAGCCTGGATGAGTGCATGAGAACTATGCAAAGCTACTTCTTTGACTAGTTTAAGTTGAGATCTATATGCCACAAAATTTGCTTAAGTAATTTGCTTAGAACTTCATATGAGGCTTAATATAAGTTTGGATCAGAATTCATACAACTGTTCATAGGTTGAAGTTGAAATCTAAAACATGTTTTTGGAGAACTTGGTCCATTATATGTCACCGTAATGGCTGAAATTAATTAGTTGATACAGTTCAAAATCTCAAGTATGACGAATGCAGTCAATTATATGCCATCTGAAAAGAGGGGTTTTTAATTTAATTTGTATTTTGGGTGATACGAAGATTTTGTTCTCCGAACAGTTATACTGTTTTAGAGGTTTTATAGCTTGAGCTGTCATTTTGAATAGCTCTTTCCTCAGATAATTGTTTGTGCCTCTGTTGAACTCTGGTTCTCTGTTATTCCACAAATAAAAATTTTCTGTTTCCTACTAGAAAGGGAAAATAATAAAAAACTTGTAATTATAAAGATTCTATAGCTTTGTGCCGCTACTTATGCTGTCTACCTATTCTAATGGAATGTCGTTGACAAATGCTTTTGCAGGTGAAATCCAAACTTGCAATTTTGAGTTCATATGCTGATGCAACCGATGGATTAATAACGCACGGTTGGATAACGAAGATTGAAAAGCATGGTTGCTTTGTCAGGTTTTACAATGGAGTCCAAGGATTTGTTCCTCGGTTAGTCTAAAACCTTTGAGATCATCCTTGAATTTATTTTACGCAATTTTATCCTTTTAAATATTTAATATTGTTCATTAGAGTGTGTTGAATTTATAGAATCACATATTTGCTTATTGATGGCATACATTATTTGCTGATGATATGAATTTTGTAAAAGGTCTATAATTGGGGTTAATTTCATCAAGTTAGGGTTAGAAAATACACCAAATCTAAATGCTTTAATCTATTAAAATACTGAGAATGTATGATGGAGTAAATGCTTTCTTTTTTTTAAATGTTGAATCAGTTATCTGCTATTAATGGGAGGCTGAAGTAGACATGGCCTTAGTTTTTAGGACAGTATGATAAAGGGAATAACAGTTGCATTTAGACTGTTGCAAGATCGTTATATTTGTTTCAAGTTAAACACTAGTTTTATATTGATTTTGAGGCCATAGATGCTTTTAAGTTATGGTTGTTGACAAGTGAGAAATTACATGAGGAAATAATTAGTGTAACATGAGCACTGAGACGAATTTGCACATTTCAACAAAAGCCAAGATAAAAGAATGCATTTCTTTGAAGATAGAATTTGTTATGCCTTGTGTTGTAGAATATAGGTTGTTTTACTCGAACTATATAATTGGGCATGTTTATGCACATGATGTGGTTGTCTATGCAGTCATTTGAGTTTGCACATTGTATCCTAAGTTTCTCATCTTTACCCGTTCTTGTTATATTTTCTGCCAATCAGTGCAACCAACTTCTTTCTAGATTGGCATTATTTTCCCAAATTAGGTATAGTTCTGGTAGAATTTCCTTACTACCTTGAGGTTTAAATGTTAAACAGTTGTCCTTAATTGGAATCCAGGACAGACACAAGTGGTATTGAAAGATTATGGGTATTGTTAGCCATGTCTGTGTATCTGTCATTCTTTGGAAGCTTTGATAACAGTCATGCTCTAAATTGCCATTACCAGGATGAAAGGAGATTTTAACTAGACTTCTTTGGCCTGGCCTTTTCGGCAAACTAAGAGACTTTTCTCTATTGAGAAATGTAAAAGTAGTGCATTTTTTTTCAAGTGTTATAAGAAGTTGATTTATTGCTAGATCCTGCTACCATTCCTAATCTCGTGGCAAGACTACAAATTGTCATAATGGAGGGATGAGAAAAGCTGCAGAGAGTCTTTCACTTCGTTTCTTTCATATTATCGGCACTTTAACTTAGAAAAGACTTTTATCTTTCATTGCATATTGTTCTATATTTTCAGATTGAATAATAAATGTTCAATGATTATTGTTATTCATTTCATTTCAGGTCTGAACTTGGATTAGATCCAGGCTGTGAACCAAGTTCTATGTATCATGTTGGACAAGTTGTGAAGTGCAGAATAACAAGTTCTATTCCTGCTTCACGGCGGATCAACCTCAGTTTCAGGATGAAGCCTGGAAGGTTTGCTCCATTCTAATAGCTCTGATTTGTTCAGTTGATGCATGTGTATCTTAATCTGCTAACTTTAAATCAAACATTCCTTTATTTTTGGGCTACTTTGTGACTACCCACTATATTATATGCTAATTTGGTTCTGGCTAAAGCTGTGTTGAGTCATTTTATGTGTCTGAAAAATGGCTATTGGTAAAGTGCATTTTCCTTTAACCATTAAGTTGTTGGAATTGCTGTAATCACTAGTCTTGTAAGAAAATAATAAGAGATCATGTCCAGCAGCTATATATCAATCTGTTTGATTGACATATGGCTGTTGAGATTTCTTCAAGGTTTTTTACAGCAGCTTTTCTGTACCTTGTAAGATTATCTTTCATATTAAGTATAATTCTCATTTTTAAATTGAAATTTTGAAAAACAGGATTTCTGAAGACGATTTAGTCAAATTGGGTAGCCTTGTTTCTGGAGTTGTTGATTTGGTAACTCCAAATGGGGTAGTTGTGTACGTTAATGCAAACTGTTACTCAAAGGGTACAATTCCTACTGAACATTTGGCGGATCACCATGGTATACATTTTCTTCTTGGCCTTGACATTGATTTTTTTCCATTTTTCTTATGTGCGCACACACGCGCACACACACATCTCATTGCTGCTAATTTTTATTATTGTTTGCTGACTTTAGTTTCTGTTTTTTGCAGAGCATGCTACTTTGATGAAGTCAGTCATAAAGCCCGGATACAAGTTTGATCGACTGTTAGTCCTAGGTAATATTATAATATTTCTTTCCTAGTTTTCTTCATTATTTTATCCTAAATATCCAACTTATCCTTTCATGGAAAACAATGGAATTTTTTAAAATTATTTTAGTGCTTCAGCTATATTTTGTGAGAACAAAACACTGTTTGGCTTAATTCACAATCACTTTTAATAACAATAGAAGCACATTAAAGATCAACTAAAAGTTACACCCATGAAACTTTAGCTGAAGCGAAAAGAAAAAAGAAATTGTGTATGCTTCATGCTTCAGCTTGACACTCCAAATTTGTTTTTTTGCAATAAATAAATAAACAACCTGAAATTATTCTTTTATGTTTTGTTATTGTAGATATTGAGAGCAGCAACTTGTTACTTTCTGCGAAATATTCTCTAATCAACGCATCTCAACAGCTTCCTTCTGATGTCAGTCATATCCAGTCTAACTCTGTTGTTCACGTAAGTGGTTGAGCCTTCCTACTTATATAACTAGTTTCTAATCTTGGTTTCTTGAAACTCCTTTCTACATTGTTATAATTGCTTCAGGTTTTAGTGTTCAGCTTCACTTTTTACAAATTTATTTTTGTGAACCAGGGTTATGTTTGCAACATAATTGAAACTGGCTGCTTTGTACGCTTTCTTGGGCGCTTGACAGGCTTTGCCCCTAGAAGCAAGGTAATTTTCTCTTTTTTGATTCTTTTATATCATTCTTTTCTTGTTTGAAACGTTGTTCTTTTAATAAATTTAAAGTTGTAAAATTTACTGTCTGTTTTCCCTTTTAAGGCCCTGGATGACCAAAGAGCTGATCTTTCGAAAGCCTTTTATGTTGGGCAATCTGTTCGCAGCAATATACTCGATGTTGGTGAACTGCTTACTACTGAATTAATGTATTTTCTGACCTTTTAAGGGGTTTAGTAATGAACTTCTATCTTCTGTATTTCATTTTCTTTTTCCAGGTCAATAGTGAAACTGGTAGAATTACATTGACTTTGAAGCAGTCATGCTGCTCTTCAACAGATGCATCCTTTATGCAGGAATATTTTATGTTGGAGGAGAAGGTGAGATCATGGGAATAATACTAATTTAGTTTTGAAGATTATGTATTGATGTTTATGTTTATTATCTGCCTACTCATATTTGTTCAAATTGCTTCTGAAAAGTAGTGTACAGCATATGTCTGATTGTAAACATTTCTGATTCATTCTTGTTAGATTGCAATAAAAATTTTACCTTTTAAATTTTATAAGTGTTTTAAGTTATTTCAGTTAGACATATCTTTTAGTTGTATATCATTATAAAGTTGTTTTGGTTTCCATTGATTTATTTGTGCATATAAGTGCAAACTAATTAGTATTCTTTTCTTTTGAGATCCAAAAGTCACTTGATTTTTCTTGCACTTGAGGACTTCTGAAGTGGAGATAACTGTTGGATCATAATACCTTCATATTGGGAAACCTGTGATATATGGTTATCCCAAGTAGGTGATCCCAAGTAGGTGAAAGGGGTTTGAACCCTCTTGGCTAGAAACCAAAGGTCTTATTCGCTTACTGTTCCATTTCAGTGAAATGTTATTGATCTCTTGGGCATCTAAACTATTCTGTTTGTTTTATGCTAATAGAGTTGCAAGAACAATAGGATGACCTAATTGGGCTGGATGGATCATGGATGTTTTGAGCAAATACAGATTAATCCTAAATATAGGAATTGAGGTTTTAGTTCTGCTCAAATGACCATGTGATAAATTTCAACAGTGGTTATGTTGCCACAGCCAAACCTGAGTGATTCTTCTTAGCTGCAAATGTTTCTCGCTAACAATGAGAAAATGTGCGTTTCTTTCTTATTGTAGCATTTATTTGAATTGTTTGGTTCAAACTGTTTTTTGATGCTTTCATTCCTATTAAATTATTGAGTGAAGTGCTTATTACATTTTGTTTATTCAAATTCTACTTGAAGTGATGATGTAGTTTTTTATTTCTCTTTGATTTCCTTCCCTATTTAAATATCACTTAATCCTCGTTAGACTTTTTAAAAGCATAATTTCATAATCACAGCCATTTTTATTGAATCCAGATTGCTAGGCTGCAATCATCAGACTCTAAAGGGTCAGAACTAAAGTGGGTTGAAGGATTTAATGTGGGCAGTGTCATTGAGGGAAAAATTCAAGAGTCCAAGGATTTTGGAGTTGTCATCAGCTTTGAGAAGTACAATGATGTTTTTGGATTTATTACTCATTATCAGTGTAAGTTCTTTTCATGAACTTTTGGTCTCTTGACCTTCATTGTCATCAATTCAATAACTGGGCGAGGTATATATCTTTGCAGTAGCTGGAGCTACTGTGGAAACTGGATCTGTCGTTCAAGCCATGGTTCTTGATGTTGCCAAGGCAGAACGCCTTGTTGATTTATCATTAAAAACAGAGTTCATTGACAGATTTAGGGAAGAAAGTGATAGCACGCAGGCCCACAAGAAGGTCTAACCTATTTCGAGCTTCGGTCTATTCATATTTCTAATTATCTGCATTGGCTATAAGTTTGGTAGATAATAAGAAATGAGAATAAGTTATTATTCTTCATAGATGGAAGAACTTTTGTCATTTATTTGTGCTTGCCATATCTGGGCCAAATTTATGCCTTGCTCAATTTCAGAAACGCAAAAGAGAAACAACCAAGGACTTGGAGGTGCATAAGACAGTAAATGCTATTGTGGAGATCATGAAAGAGAATTATTTGGCAAGTGTTTGTGACCTCTGTAGTCTAATGAGGCTGTAATTTATGTTTGCATATTCTCAAAATTGTTTCTTCTTAAAAGCAGGTTCTTTCATTGCCGGAGTATGACTTTGCTATTGGATATGCATCTGTATCAGACTATAACACACAAAACTTTCCTCAGAAGCAATTTCTGAATGGACAAAGGTAATCATGCATTTTTTTTTAATGATTTATCTTTTCTGCTTTGTTTTTCCTTTTCATTCATCTAACATGACCACATATTTCACTGAAACTGCCTTTAAAATTTTTTACATCAATATTATTTTGTTTTATTGTTTCCTCTTCCCTAGTTCTTGCTTGCATCTTGTTTGCCCATGATTCTTGGAATCAAATGGCACTTGGCATATTATTTCATGTAGAATGTATATTAATAGTACACAAAATGACACTTCCAATCTTTTACTTCTTACGGAAAAGATGAATTGGAAGCCAATGTTCCAAGTAAAGTTTATATTTTGTTCAGTAGCTTTGGGTAAGTTAATACTTGTGATGTTGATGGTCTAATTTATCCATCTGTCTCCACTGTGGGGTCAGGGACAGTGTAAAGCATCTTTTGTTCAGAGTCCTACAGTTTTGAAATTGTGTTATTATCTCTTTAAGGCGGCAAAGCTGATGTGGGTTATTCCAGAGTCTTGTATTTCCCTATTCTTGGAGGATTTATGTGCTTTTGGTGGGCCAAAAAGGATAAGGTTTCATGAAGATGTTCAATGTTGGTTTTTGGGTAATTTGGATGGAAAGGAACAGAATGATATATTATTATTATTTTTTAACTAAGAAACAAAAGAAAAGTAAAATTAACAGTAAGAGAAATTTAGCAAGGGGACCAAAAGTCAACAGAGAACAAGGATGAGAAGTTCCAAAGAGAGGAAAGCAAAGCACTGGTATCCTTACAAAGTAGCATCTCAACTATACGAAGATATTGCTAGCAGATATTTGAAACTGCAGAGGAGAGGATCTCCTGTTGCGCAAACTATCTTCCTGTCATCATTAGAGGATTTGGTTATGATACTGTTCTTTAGGTTTATCTTTATTTTCATTTTGGCAGAGTGAGAGGCTGTTTTGCGTTAGTTCTGGAAGCTAATTATGTGTAGGAACCACACTGTAGAGGTCTTTGTAATAAAGTTTCTCTATGAATCAAATGTTTAATCTGTGGTTCATCTCCCTATTTTCTGTACCCTCTTAATTGAAAGAAATACAATATACCCTTTTTCTTTTTTCAGAAAAGGCACCTGCTACTATAAGTGCAAAGACTTCCAAATAATTTGGGTTACTACCTTTGACCCTGAATATATTTTTTTTTCCTGATTATCATGATTTGTTTCCTTTGAAGTTTAAAATGTATTCTAGCTTTGTGCCTGACCTAATCAAGGATATTTACGATTGACCTTGAACATGAAATGGTCTACTTTGTGCAGTGTAATTGCTACTGTTATGGCTCTTCCAAGCCCTTCAACTGCTGGGAGATTGCTTTTGCTTCTTAAATCTATTAGTGAGGCCGCTGAGACATCCAGTTCCAAAAGGGCTAAAAAGAAGTCTGGCTATGACATTGGATCTTTAGTTCAGGCAGAGGTAGATAATTCAATATATCTTGTGATTCGTCTTTTGGAATTTGTGTTAAATACATATATTACATGGTTTTAAACAAGCAAATTATGCTTATTTGAGTATCATGTTTCTTTTTGTCATTATTCAGATTACTGAAATTAAGCCTTTGGAAATGAGATTAAAATTTGGAATTGGTTTTCGTGGACGGATTCACATAACAGAGGTGAATTTCTGTATACATGTGTTTGAACGTAGTTGTTTGGGCAATTAATTATTACACTTGTGCATTTGTTATTAAGTTGTTATCTAGTTGTTGCATAAAATTGACGCTCTATTGCTATATTTTACTTGTCAATTGAGCAGGTGAATGATCATAAGGATAGTGTTATGGAAAATCCATTCAGTAACTTCAAAATTGGGCAAACAGTGACTGCAAGGATTGTAGCCAAGTCTAATCAGCCAGATAATAAGAAAAGCTACCTGTGGGAGCTGACCATCAAACCCACAATACTTACAGGTAAAAATAGAATATACTGCACAATATTTTTAGGTGCTCAGATTTTGTCACTGTCTTGCTATCATGTTCAGTTTATTATTTATTTCAAACTTTGTTGTATTGCACAAATCATTCTTTCTCCCAAATGATTGGAATTGGCTTTGCATTTTGTTATCATTTTCTATTTGTATTATAGACTATTTGATTGGGTTTGTCCATTTTCCTTTTTTTTTTTTTTATCAACTGTATGATTTGCTGTACATAGTTATGATCATTTGTCAAGCAATTGTGCTTGGAGAAAGACCTGTATTATTAACTTTACCTGTGAACTAAGTTCTACTTGGTGTGTCATCATCAAGCTTTATTTCTGTTGCAATTTTTATCCAGATTCCTCTGAACTAGGGAGCAAGCTTTCAGCTGAGGAATGTGATTTTTCAACTGGAGAATGTGTCATTGGTTATGTGTATAAAGTTGACAGTGAATGGGCCTCGTTAACAATATCTCGACATGTGAGGGGCCAGCTTTTTGTTCTTGACAGTGCACATGAGCCTAGTGAACTTCAAGAATTCCAAAGGCGCTTTCATGTGGGGAAAGCTGTTACTGGTTATGTTTTAAGTATTAATAAGGAGAAGAAGCAGTTGCGCTTGGTGCCACAGCCTTTGGGTGACAGAGGAAGTGGCAAGATGGATGCTATTTCAAATGACAATATTGCAGTGCATATACATGAAGGAGATATTCTGGGTGGTAGAATTTCCAAAATACTTCCAGGTGTTGGTGGATTGGATGTGCAAATTGGTCCTCATTTGTATGGTAGGGTTCATTTTACTGAACTTAAAGACTTATGGGTGTCTGAGCCATTGTCTGGATATTGTGAAGGCCAGTTCATCAAATGCAAGGTCTTGGAAATCAGTCGCTCAGTCAAGGGAACTATTCATCTTGATCTGTCTTTACGATTGTCTTTAGATGGCATGGGCAGTAAGAAGGCTTCAGATCTCTGTAATGATGTGTAAGTCCTTTAGTTTTTCTAATTTAGATACACTTAGATATCTTATTGAAACTTTGCTTATGAATGTATGCTTATTATTTGGAATTTCAAGTTCATATAACACGGCTTCCCTTTGAAGTTACCATGTAAAATGATTTATTTCTCTTCAAAGAATTCATCTGGATGGAAATCCAAGGAATAGGAGGAAACTTGGCATAAAGTTTCAGAGGAATTTCTTCTTGTTGGTGTTTAATGCTGTATCAAATTTTGGACTGGTTTATTTTTCTGTGTATTGTGCCACATCAGTAGGTGGAAATTATTATGGACATTGCTTTATTGGTTCTCTCAGTTTTAAGCTGTATTTTGTGAACATGACTGGCATAGAAGATGCACTATTACCGGTTATATTTATAAAGAATGGATGTTCAATGAAACATGAAAGGTTTTGTGATGCCTTTTCTTCTTCTAGTCAAACCTATTTCCTCTTTCATGATCGTAAAGTTTGCTAATATATCTGCACTTGTAGTTTTGTGCTTAGTAAGTAATTTGTACTGCAGTGGAATAACTTCACCTGTGAAACTTGAAGAATAAATGCCAAATTTTCTTGTGATATACTGAATTACCTACTTGGTAGTCTGAGTAAGTGTCATTGATCACATGACAAGCCACTTTTACTTATTCAGTCTATTAAATGATTCCCCCAAGTTACTTACAATGTGAACATTGAGTTTGAGTTGGCTTGCATTTTTTTTTTAATCAACAGTTATCTGTGATTTGTGTTTACAGGAATACTCCTTGTGAGCATTTGGAGAAGATTGAGGATCTTTCCCCCAATATGATCGTACAGGTGTAATAACGTCCTCTCCTTTCATGAAATAGTAATCTTATTATCTCTTTCTAGAGGATTGGTTGCATCAAGAATAGGTTACAGTCCATTATATTTACATGCGTGATTTACAAGTTAGAATTTTTATTTACTAAAGAGATACAGTGGAACTGTAAATGCTAGACAATTTGAGTTCTGGCAATTGTATTGTGGCTGGTGAATCCAATGCTAACAAATGTTTGTTGTCTGATAGGGTTATGTCAAGAGTGTGACACCTAAAGGATGCTTCATTTTGCTCTCTCGCAAGATTGACGCAAAAGTTTTGATCTCAAATTTGTCAGATGGATATGTGGAAAGTCCTGAAAAAGAATTTCCTATTGGAAAACTTGTGGAGGGCAGGTAGGATTTATTTTTATGATTTAGGTCAATGAAGTGACTACTGTTGTTGATAAACTGTGGTGTACTGAGAGTATGAAGTACAGGGTGATATCCGTGGAGCCTTTATCGAAGCGTGTTGAACTTACCTTGAAGACATTGAATTCTAGCAATGCTTCCCAATCTGAAATCAATAATTTAAGTAATCTGCATGTTGGAGACATAGTTTCTGGGCAGGTTAAGCGGGTGGAATCATATGGTTTGTTTATCACAATTGACCACACAAACTTGGTAAGGAAATTCTTTTAACACACGGTTGTGTGCCAATGATGATTTTGAGTATTGTGCTATTCTTTCATGCCCTTCTGGTTGCAGCATCACCTATTAAAGTGATCAGACAGAACAGTTGAAAATAGCTTTATCTGTCATCCTAATCCTGATTTTTACATGAGTTATTAATCTGTCAGCCCATCCATTTTTCCAGCTTAACAATACCATTGTTTTGTTCAAATAGATAGTGTGAATGCCTTAAAATTCTTTTGACCTGGAAGTGTTGGCTTTATTAGTCTATACAATCTGCAATCATAAGACCATTTACCATAATTTTGATGTATATATTGTTACTTTCATTGTTCATGCATTTATTTCTGTTAATTGCTTAGGTTGGGTTATGCCATGTATCAGAGCTTTCAGACGATCGTGTTGACAACATCGAGAGTATGCATAGAGCTGGGGAGAAAGTTAAGGCAAAAATATTGAAGGTAATAATCTTTTGTTAACCTATGCTGGGACAAGTTGTAAAGTTAACCATTACAATTATGCTTATGATTATGTATGCTGTTAAGTGACTGAAGGTTGATTTCTGTAATAAAATTTTGGGCAGATCACTAAATTGCTTTAGTACTTGAATCTCCAGTCAGTGAGAAATTGTAATACTGATTTTCTCTATATCTTTGAATCTGTTATATTAGGTGGACGAGGGAAAGCGCCGAATTTCACTTGGAATGAAGAGTTCATATTTAGAGAATAATATTCATGACCTGCAATTATCATCAGAAGACGAGTCTGATGAAGCCATTGAGGAAGCTGGTTCTCATGACAAATCATTGTTGTTGCTGGAGAACAATTCAGATGCTGATCAAAATATGGATGTCGAGTCTGTAGATGGAGGATCTCTGGTTCTTGCTCAAACAGAATCGAGGGCTTCTGTTCCTCCGCTTGAGGTCACTCTTGATGATGAGCAGCTGGACATGGATAATGTTGTTCAAAATCAAGAACATACTGATGAGGCAAAAACCATAGATGAGAAGGACAAACGACGTGCAAAGAAGAAAGAGAAGGAAGAGAGGTTGTTATTCAATTCTTAGATGTGTAACTTTCGTTCCTCATTTAAGGACTAGTTATTTCTGGACTTCTGAAACTAATCTTGACAACTATATTGCATAGGGAGCGAGAAATTAGAGCTGCTGAGGAAAGGTTACTGGAAAAGGACATACCAAGAACTCCTGATGAATTTGAGAGACTGGTCAGAAGTTCCCCGAATAGCAGTTTTGTTTGGATAAAGTACATGGCCTTGATGCTCTCCATGGCTGATGTTGAGAAAGCCCGCTCTATAGCAGAAAGGTATTATTTTTATTAAATTTTGGGTTTCCAGTCACTGTTGGAATGGCATGTGCAGTCTATTCCTTTGTTGTTTTAGATTATTTGACAATGAAATGATACACCATCATTTATAGATACAATTATTCATGAATGAATGAGCCACTTAGAACTCAAAATTGTTTGGTACTCGTTGCTCAATGAAGATTGGCTTTGTCAATTATCTTAAATAGGAAAATGAAAACATGAAAAACAAATAGCAAAAATAAGAAAAAGATAACAGTATTAACCTTGTGAATCTGCTGTTCTCTAATATCTATCTTCTTTTTCTTTTTTTGGAAAGAAAAAAATTTCCTTTTGGTCATATATGGTTATTGACTAAGTGACATATGACCAAAGATGACTTAAAAATTTGTAGGTATGCCATCTCTTAGTACCTTGCATAATTGGCATATAAGATTTTTTTTTCTTTCTTTTTCTAGACTGTTTTAGAGGCTTTTGTTGGATTGCTGATCCACCTTTAGGTGTCTCTCTTATTTTAAAAGAATTCAAGTCTCTTATAGCTTAATTCTTATGAGCAATATGTGTGCATCTTTTCACGTAGTCTCATCAGGTTTATTGTCTCCAGACATCATCTAAGGTTTTATATTCTCCAGGTTTTATCTGCAAGAAACTTATTTTATTTTCTTTATTCTTTGCCTTATTGTTTATTATTGCCAGAATAATTTACAATTTTGAGTTTTGTTTAAAATGCACACTGCTGCTTCCATGGTGTTCTCTAATTGGAACTTAACTTCATTTTTCATCTGTCTTTTGAAGGGCTTTGCGTACAATAAACATCCGAGAAGAGAATGAGAAACTAAATGTTTGGGTGGCATATTTTAATTTGGAAAATGAATATGGGAATCCATCAGAGGTAATTAAATAGAGAAGAATGTAACTTTTGTCTTGTAATTATGACTTGAATCGGGGTTTCATTAATTTAATTTCTTTTCAGGAAGCTGTTGTAAAAGTATTTCAAAGAGCCCTACAGTATTGTGATCCCAAAAAGGTCCATCTAGCACTCTTGGGGATGTATGAGAGGACAGAGCAACATAAGTTGGCTGACGAGTTTCTTGACAAAATGATCAAGAAATTCAAGCATTCATGCAAGGTATTCATGAGTTTTTATTTTTCATTTTTGTGTGTGTGTGTGTATTGAGTATATTGGACCAATGATTTTTTGTGTCGCATGGAACTTTAGATCTGGTTAAGGCGGGTACAGAGACTTTTGAAGCAACAGCAGGATGGGGTTCAGTCTGTGGTACAACGTGCTTTATTAAGTCTTCCACGGCATAAGCATATTAAATTCATCTCACAAACAGCTATACTTGAGTTCAAAAGTGGGGTTCCTGATAGAGGACGATCCATGTTTGAAGGAATTTTGCGTGAATATCCAAAAAGAACAGACTTGTGGAGTATTTATCTTGATCAAGTAAGTTATTTTTCCACTGTTCTCATTCATTACATTTCCTCCTTTTGTTGAGGCATGTCTTACAACCTGGGATCAAACTTGCCAGGAAATTCGACTTGGAGATGTAGATTTGATTCGTGGACTATTTGAGAGAGCTACTAGCTTGAGCCTCCCACCTAAGAAAATGAAAGTACGTATAATCATGTAATTGGCTTTGCACAATCATCTTACAGCTGTGCTTTTTCTGTTTTGCCTTACTTGCATGCTTCATTTCATTGTTTTGCAGTTCTTATTTAAGAAGTATCTTGAGTATGAGAAATCTCTCGGTGACGAAGAAAGGATCGAATATGTGAAACAGAAAGCAATGGAATATGTAGAGAGCACGCTAACTTAACCAGAGTTTCCCTCTTCAGCTTTGCAGACAGATTGGAGTCCCTTTTTTGAACAGTGCAGCCACAAGGAATCAAAGAATTTGTGAATTACAAGTAATGGCATAGAGTTGGCAACAATTTTACATTTTAATTGAAGCAGAGAGGATGACTTATCCAGATTTGTCTTCTGGCAACGATTTTGCCTAGTGAAAGCTGAGATTTAAGTTAACCGTATAGATATTGATATGCTGTCAAAATGATGCTTTGATGATTTTGTACCCTTGAGAGTTTTAAGTGTAGATATTGATTATTGCAAAGTAAGAGTCATAATCCATGTTTGACCATTTTTCAGGTTTTTATCTTCTTTTAATAAATCATTTGAGTTAATGAATTTCACTATATTTCTGAATTAGAACACATTATGCCGGACAAGAAATGCCGTTAGGTGCAGAGTTATAAGCGTTTATATAGTTAACTTATAAACCTTATTTCAATATAAATCTGGGGCTTATTTACTAAAATTTTATTTTTGGGCAAAGAAATGGGGCGGCTCATAAGCTTAACTACCCGAAAGATTCAAAGAATTCATTATTATTTGTTAGTAAAAAATGTCACAACAATTGATCTTTAGTGGGCGGATTTCCTCGCCACATTTCCATAATTTTTCACCTATAATACAATACAAAGCTGGTATTAATTACAGTGAATGATTCACATTACTTTCTGGGGAACTCTCCTCTCTAGGTAGCGGAAAGACATCTGTACGACTGTGACCTCTGAGCTAACATTAAAGCCGAACTCTCGCAACCAAATTTTTACGGAAACCACAAACAACCGGTCCAGTTTTTGTGGTTCAGTGCTCAGGAAAAGGGAGGCAAGTGAAATGCCATCCTCAGTTTTCAGTATGTATAAACATTACGCTTCCTCAATGGGGAAGTTAAAAAGTTTCCTGAGCTCATGAAACAGAAATTGGGAGACAACCAGGATTTAACTAATTCAGGGCATAGTGTATGCGTTCAAGGAGTTGCACGACCTGGTTGACCGGGATAGGCAATGAAAGAGGTGGCTGCCTTTTTAAACTTGATTTATGTGTATCCCAAGGGCCAAGTGGTGATGATAATACAGCGTCTTGTTCCATACTTGTAAGCTCCAAGAACTGTGCCAGCATATCTCCGTCAAGTATCTTGGGTGCTCCGACCTGCAACCACAAACAAATAACATCCAAATTCTAGATAATAAACAGGCACAAGAATGAGTTTGGACTTGATGCTTGAAGTTTATTCAAGCATGTTAACAATTCCAAAATTAATATCAAGAAAGTTTCTACTTTTTTACCGGGTTTTGGTGACCACGAAACTCGTTGTGGTCATTTCCAAGTAACGGTGCAGTTAAAGGATGGACAGCAAGTCTAGCTTGGACCGCTTCTAAGAGTTCGTATTCTTCACTACAAAGACATGAAGTTTATCAGTGTAATCGATGAGTCCGTCAACTGCAACATCAAAATATTGCCACAGCATGGGACCTACTGAATAAATGCTTAATCTACAAATCAAGTCATCTCAACTCAGTGTCAATCACAAACTAGTTGGGATTCAGAGGAATGTCAAAAATTGCACCGAGTTCAAATTCTTTCATCTTAATAAAGTTTGATATTGCACCATTACCATAAAATATATGTTCATTTATAACACAATCAGGTATTTGATGAAGCAGTCGGCGATTTTATATAAATCAAAATTCATACAATACATATAATAATTCAAATCAATAAAACTAACACACAGGGTTCATGAAAATAACCGCATTTCGAATGGGCATACATAAATTAAAACGTGGTTTTGGTTGATAACACACATTGAAAAATTGTTACTAGGGACGTTCATCTCAGTGACCTGCAGTGAGGTACCATGGCTATCTCAACTATAGAAATACTGCACCATCTAATTTAAGAAAAAATAATGGTGAAAAGAAGGGAGTAGTCCTATATTATAACCAGGTATTTTCGATTCAATTAGAAGAATTTCCTAAACCTCTAGACTGATAATTAGATCCTGACCATTAGACTCTTTATTGGGGTTGCCCTTGTCTATCATCAAATAAAAACAAAAGTGAATTATTTATCCAACTACAAATCTTCACGGCTTTAGTGTGCTATCATTCCTCTATATGTGATAAGATATACTACACGTGCTGCCCATGCCACCATCTAATACAGAGGAGATCCCCATCTAGCATGGTGCACATGCGCGCACACAAAAAAAATTTGTCAAATGAATAAAACATACCTTGATATGGGAATAAATATGACTATGCTTCCTAACAATGTGCTGGCTATGATAGTGGTTTGTGAAGAATTGAAAACTGCACCAGGATTATCACAGCCCAGGAAGACATCGTCAGCTGGAAGTTTGTACACATATGACCCCTAAAAGAAGCAAAATATATATATATAATATTATTTATGAAACAGGTAAAATAATATATATATATATATATATATATATATAAAGCTCACCATTCAAAATCATGCTACAAATAAACAAATACAAGCTGCAAATGATTATAGAAATAGTATGCTGGCTGTCAACTGTAACCTCTCAATGTACTTCAGCGGACAAAGTTGTCTAATTTTGATCAACCTATGTGCATACAATATACTTTTACCAGCAAGAGAGAGAACAAACTTCCTGTTATAAGTGAATATGTAGGACTTACCTTCCTCATGCTCATGGCTATCTCACCCATATAATAAGTAGAACTCAGAGTTAAGTTGGATTCTGGACTTGCATTTTCTGGGACATTGAGAAATAATATAATTTAAGAAAACAATATCATTTTCCATCTACAGCAAATAAGGAACATAAGGATAATGATAACAATGAGATAAAATACAAATTCTATCCAGAGCACATAAGACATAACAGGAAAATCACACCAGTGGGATGAAATACAAGTCAACAGATGAGGTTGAGACAGACATTTTCAAATTAAAAAAAATCTGGAGCAGTGATCATTAGCTTTGTACATAATTAAAGCCTTCCAGAAACTCAATCCCAACAAACCTCCCATTAGTTACAATTATTTCCTAATTGCCTCAATTAACATTTACACAACAAAAAATAAACATATAAATAAATTACACCATTCTTGAAGTTTAAGACATACAAGCAGCAGCTGAAACAATATCTTAGTGCACATTTGATGAAAGGTCAGGGAAATTTTCACAATCCTGTCAATTCTGAGAACACCCAATATGGTGAAAATAGGCTAAGTTCTTATTGATTCACACAGGATACCAAGAATAAAGCAACACATAACTCGAACAAAGTATAAAACTTGACACCGAAAAACAGCTATCCGCCTCTCCAGGCTGCTAGGTGCTTATTCACACAAGTCAATGGGATAAAGATAAGCAAGAAAAATAATAAATAACTAAATCCTAAAAAGTGGCAACAACAGCCACAAGAATAATAATAATATAAGAAAACAAATTAAAGATTAATCTTAATAAATAAACCAACGTAACAAACTGTCCTAAGAATCAAAGTTAAATTCACAATCTATAAGGCAGTGGTACTTAGTCAAGAGTGCGGAAAGCTAATCTGAGGACTTTGCCACAACAATCAAACGAATTTTTACCAAAAAATTTACCACTTAAAACTATAACCATTTATGCACAAATTTACAACTAGAGTAGAGGCACTGTAATTACAGATGGTCCTTAATTTAGAATTTACCTTCCAGATGTTCAGAACATGAAAGGACAGCAATGCTCCCCTTACGGTCTGAAACAACAGCTGTCTCACCGTCCACAAGAATGCAATCAGCAACTAACCTCTGTGATGGATCACAATATATTTGCTCTAGTTTTTTGCCATCCTATCACCAAAGAAAGCATGCAGAGAACTTCAGAAATAATATCAAAAACAGCCAGCCATGAACCACTTGCTTACAAGGAAAACAAAAAAATGACTACAATGATGAGGAGAATTTACAGTGAGTTTAACAAAACAAATACTAACAAAAGAGTTGCATCTAAAATACAATCTACTATTTCATATACCTCATGAAAAGTATAGAAAAGGATGCCATCACGACAATCTCCAACAGCAATTCTAGTAAAATGAGCAGTCAGCAACATGATCATGAAACGTGTCCTTGCTACAGCAATCCTTCTAACCCTCTGAGGATTATCATTTGGAAAACCACATACATAAAACTGAAACAAGGAGATTATTTTTTGTGAGCAATAGCCATGTGGTAGACTGAAGTCACCCACCCTGGCAACATAAAAGCATAGACATGGGATTGGAAACTTACGGCACTACCAGCAGATGCTAAGAAGTAACGATTGAGATATGGGCAAATTGCAAGTACCATTCCTGGCCACATTGTTGAGTAAGCCAATCGCAGCTGCCATGTTTCAGTCTCTTCAAGTTTAATTCCATCACAGCTAGAATCATCTGGGCTACTGCAGAGACAGCTGCTGGACAGTTGCTCCGTGGCATATCCAACGATTTCACAGAATGGTGAATTTCGTTGAAAAGATGACCCTGCCTTACAAGTAAATGCCATTGAACCGCTATCTGAATTTTGGCCATGTTCAATACAGAGGACAATCAGACGGCCCTTGGTGCTGTTGAAAAGAAAAGTAAAATTAGACAACACACCATGGAATTCATTATAAAAATATATACTTTCAAACATCATTAATATTTTAAGTTGATAGCTAAGGGCCAACAACGATAATATTAAAGTCTTACACACCATTGCATGCAAGGCAGGATTTAATCAACAGGTCTCATGCATCCAAGCACCGATCCATATTGCCTTACAATGTGATTTATTTGATAGAATGAGGCATTTTTTAGAATGTACACACAAGACTTTTGAGTCAAATAGCCACTGACACTATGTTAATACATTATCTATGCTAAAATGCTAAAGCTTAGGAGTAGGGGTGAATAATAATATTTAAGTTCTAAAAATAAAGAAACATTATCTATGCTAAAATGCTAAAAAAAAAAAAAAAGATTTAAAAATAAGGAAAATAAGAGAAAAGCCAGCCAATGCTGATCACATTGACTTTCAGGAGCCTTAAGACTTTGATTCACAATACAGCCATTTATTGTTTATCATTTATGCTTTCTTGGAAAGGTGTAAAACTTCAGAAATTTCAATATAAAGAAAATAGCAAAAATTAATGAAACTATAAAAAAAGTAGAACCAGAAAAGGAATGACAGGTAATCTACCTTTCAGCCTCACCACTGGGCATAATAGCTGGACCAGAAGATAAACTGGTTCCAACCACCAAAACCTGTTCATTTCTGACCCTCACTAACTCCATGGATTTCCCTATTTCTCCAATTTCAAATTTAAAAGATGACACCACTGACCCACTAAGGGGATCTACACAACATATATCAGATGAACACATATCATTACTCAGTTCAGTCCTCATTACAACCAATAAACTGCTTTCACTATGATAAAGGACCTTCCTTGGAGTGCCTCCAAGATGATATTTCTGCACATTAAGCCTCTTATTGTGCACCATCTCCACCTAAATGTTGAAGACCATGTTGTCAATCCAGTAAGCAGACTAATATTAATATATCCAATTCAGAAACATTCAACATCGGTACTTAAAGCAAATATATCACAACTAACAAAAAACCAGTTGACCACCAATTTAAATGTTTCTATTTTCATAATAAATCAACTTCAAAAAACAACTAACACCAGAACCAGGTAAGATTCAGAGATGAAAACTTGGTTCACAGTACCTGATGCCATCATATTTGTGGATATGAAACTATTATCACCAAGTTCCTTACAGATTTATTTTTTATTCCTATACAACTAAATACACAAGATAGTACTAAAGAGTTATATATAATATGCTCACCAAAATAGCACTTACATTTTGCAGGGGTTAATTGCATGATAGTCATCTTATCACAAAAAACTAAAGGACCAAAATAGACCACATCAATTTAGGTCCCACCAAGTCTTATATCCTTTTAGGTGGTGGGATGACCTGCTCACTTTAGTTCTAGCCAGTAAGCCAAAAGGTCTAATTTGCAAGTGTATAAATTGGTAAGCTCCTGTTTCAGACTCATTAAGTCTTGAAATGGTCCTGATCAAGTGAAACAGACTTGATCTGTGTTAGAATACGTCAGGAGCAAGTGGCACTAAACCTAATGCTACATTTCACACAGAAAAAAAGTAATAAAGCAAGAAAAAGAAAGGTCCAATAACATATTTTCCTATTAATTGAATTACACCAAAATGAAATAAAACTTTAATTTAATCTACAGAATCCAAAGGATATATCAGTTTACAGTTCCACAGAAGTAAATTTAATGTTAAGTGGCAAACTCAACCGCACAAATTATAGTTCTCTATTCCAACTATCTTCTGAAAGGTAGTGTAACATTTGCTCAGCATTATCCAAACCATCCTAAAACTAAAGTAGATGAGCACAAGTCACCGAATATCTAAAGAAAAAGGAAAAAGAAATGATACCACATTAATCTAACAAGCCAAAAAGAGGTCAAAAAAATTCAAAGCAATACACAAGATGAATACCATTGGCAATCATCATACCAAGCATGATTCATATTCAAGGATTACTTTCAAGAATATGCACTAGATACTCTTAGGACCCTTTCTTGATTTTTTTTCCTTTTTTTTTTTGTGATAATCTCCAGAAGTAAAATTGTGATTTTTGACAAGGAGAAAAAAACAACCCCACAAAGAATATAGTGAAACCACAAGAGCTAATGACAACATAATAGGATTCTTACCAAATTCAGACTGTTCTCAGCAACATACAAAATTCCTTTAGGGCATTCAACAGAACAGACAGGAGTCGCATGTGTTGACAATTGAAACGGTAAAGAAGCATAAGCAAGGCTGTGCCTTGCAGTTTGCAACAACCATGGCCTGTCACTGAGAGCAATTATGTCTGAGTCAAGAGAGTCACTCAGGGGAACAAGGAAAACAGGAGTAATGCCAATGCAACGGGTGGCAATCAATTGAAGATTAACAGGAAGTCCATCCTTAGTCTTGTCGGAAACATTAAAAGTGAACATGTGTGAGCCAAAAGAATTTGCAGCTCCTATATCTGATAGAACAGGATATGGATTTCTTGAAGTTGCACTAACATGCCTGTGACTGGGAACTGGAGATGAAGACATATTACAGTCAGGAGGCCACTCAAATCGAAGGAGCATTCCATTCCTTAACCCCACAAGAACATAAAACTGATCAGCTAATACAAGTCTCACATCCTGAGGAATGCAGCCACTGATTGCAGTTCCCATGGTATTTGTTAATGTGATTGTCCCAGATGCAAGAACTCTGAAGCCTTCCTTGGGTACAAATGATAAAACTTCCACTGAAGGCCTATGTGTGCCAATAACAAAGGTATGACCATTGTCAACTCCAACTGGAAGGACAGGTAGACTTCTATTACCCACAAGACTGAGAGAAGAACCTGATTTTCTTCCCTCAAAATGTTTTAGAGGTATGGAAATGCATGATAACTCACTTTGCAATCTCAAATGTTGCATCTCATATATTTCATAATTATTCACTGCAAGTAACCTGACCCCAAGAATATATAGAAAGCATGGATTAGAAGTAGAAACAATGATCAGATTATGTGCAACTGCCCCTAAACTGATGCTTATGTTATGTGGGAACCAAGATGTGCAAACTGGATACGACAAAAGGATACCTTCAGTATGAGCAACCTTGGATGGTAAACAGAGCCTGACTGCATTTTGGTGAATCTGAACCAGCAAACCATCATCAATAAGGCCACATGCCAAAGTACAGACATCGGGCTGGAAACCAACAGAGTCAGTCACATCACTAAAGTTTAGGCCTACTCTTAGTACCCGTGTCTCTTCAACAAATGATAGTACAAGAAAAGAATGGTATTGATCAGTTACTTTCATTCTAACTGTCCAAGTACCAGTAATGCCTTGATAAATAGGGGCAGTCTTCAATAGCTTTTCTACACTGACGCCATTTCGAATAATCCTTAATGATCCCTCTGGTGCCACTCCACAACAGGCAAACATTTGATCATGTTTTTCATCATGGTAATCCACAATTGACATGTCCAAGATTGGTGCAATGGTTTGAATGGGACTAGTGTATACTAGCCTTCTGTTTTCCACTTTTAAGATCATTCCATCCCCCATTTCTACAAATGCAGACAGGAATCCACCTTCAACCCATAAAAGTGCCTTGCATGGTGGACCTTTGTAAAGACATTCTGATAGATTAACTTTAAGGCTATCAGAATCAAAAGCAATTTCAATCATAAAAAACTCCCCTGTATCTGCACAAAATACCAACTTTGGAATCTTATTAATTTCTGGTTCCCAACTCCCAGAGCAAACATGTTTTGAGGGTAATTTTACATTGCCACTGTCACCATCTATACACATGGGATCATAATCGCCCAGCTCCAATAAAGCACATGCAGCAACATTAAAACCTTCATCATCAACATCATGTTCTCTGCAAGACTCTTCAACAAAATTTTGCTCCTCCATAGCAGGCGGTAAAAAGTTTAAGCTTGTTCTATAAACACGTGAGGGATTGTGAGGATCTCTAAGATCCATTAATACTGCATCGCCAATCCTGAACAGAAAGGCAAAACCATAAGAGTGAGGAACTTCAACAATGCTATGCGCCAGCGGTCCAGCCTCATAAAATTGTGAAATAACACTTATAGCGTCATCCCTAATGTTCCATCTCACTAGTAGCAATGCGTTCAAAAGCACTCCTCTTCTGCAAGACCAGAACTTTAATATCTCAGCGGGAAACAAGCAAAATAGAAAGAGATAATAATAGGCATCTTGCAGATTCCAAACAGTGGAAAATAGCCTACAAAATTTCCTAAACAGTAAATTAACATATAGAATTACATACCTATTCAGAATAATGGCTATTATGGGATTGTGCTCTTTACTTGATAGACAAGGATCTCTGGAAATAAAGCACATGCTCCATATTGTACCACTTATACTTGTTCTTTGGGCATTTTTAGAACCAGTTGTGTCCCCTTCATTTTCAGGAGGATAACATATTTTCTGAAATTGTGGCAGATAAAAACGTGAATAACTACAGCCAAGATGCCCATTTCAACACATTGCACCATAGGGGTGGAAAATTGCACCATAGGCGTGGCAATTTGTCACATGACCTGTGAACTTGACATGAAGTGAACATCTATGGTTTTACTTAAAATGACACAATTAT
>CP135581.1:744049-794732 GCA_032401905.1 Swietenia macrophylla
TGAATCTCCGATTCAGGACATATGCTCCCAGTGCACAGAACTCTTCTAATAGCATAAACAACAAAGAACCTATTCTAAAATATATGAGCACAAAATTTTATATTGACCTTATCAATGATATCACTTCCAGAAGACGTTGATAGCGATAATAAACCCAATCGATCTTCATATGCACTAACAGCAATAAAACAGCCACTGTAAAAAGCAAAGAATACAAGTTAGGAGAATTGGTAGGAATCTCAAAGACAAAATTAAAACCAACTCAAAAGAAAAGACTCACTCATTGTCACATAAAAGAAATAAACTAGCATTCCTAAATCAGTCTAAAAAATTTCCTTTTGCAATTACAAAACAACTACTCATACAAATAGTTCAGAGATCCATCTAAAGATTATACAAAGACAGCTGAAGCAACAAGCTGATCGAGAGAGAGACAATAAAAAACAAAAGTGAAATTTTGAAAAGACCAGAAAATATCAGATAACCAAAAAAAAAAAAAACAGATCACAGCCATGCATATCACACACATCACATAAATATAACGGCCACATGATCAAAAATCATAAAGAAAAAAGATATTTTTCCTGTCCTAGCCACAAAAGCAACTTGCCTGGAATCAACAGCTAGCATTCTTCCAAGCTGATGCCTTGAGTTTCCCGGATTGGAAAGCTGAACGTGTGCCACTGCCAAAAACCTATCTCGACAATCAATAATTTATCTTCACAGTAAGCATCCCTCAAAAGGTAATAAGACCATGCATTTCACTGACAACTTATTGAGCTAAGCAAGAAAATTCAAAAACCTGTGCATTTCATTGCAAAAACTGAGAAATGAGAGCTTCCCAGAGTCAGAAATAGCAACCAGAAGTTCTTTTCCCATCATCTACAGAAGAAAAATGTAAAAGAATGAATTCAGAACAACAAAATAAATATTTCTACCCAAGGATAATTGCCTCCTGTGAAAGAAACTTTCATTTTTTTCAGCACAATGATTTATTTAAAACTAAAATTAGTAGCCAAGACTTATTTACCAAATATAATGTATTCATTAAAAGCAAATTCTCTAAACTACCTGTGGATTTCGTGCATAAAACTTCTCATTCCAAGGTATGATTGCAAGATCCTTAATTGTGCCAAAGACAGCCTGCTCACAAACTGTTTGTACAATCCCATCATCACCAATAATTACCAATTCTATCGACGTCTCCTGAAAAAAAAATACCATCACCAAACCACTGTCAGACTACTAACGTTATAGCAAGTATACCAAAAAAAAAAAAAGGAAACACCACATTTTCGATTGGAATGTAAATAGAAATATCAACAACACACAAATCAGTAAAATTGCCACGAAATATAACAGATTGACAAGTTTCAATTTTCAGCTCTGTAACAATGAAGCTCTAATCGCAACTCGATCCTATTTCTAGCAACATGTCAAAGTAACAACTCACACTAAACTTACACACCACAGCAATCAATTTCGAAAATTGGAAATATGAACAAGAAAGACGAGCAAAAAACATTGCATTACCTTGCCAAAAACGACATCGTTGGAGGAAGGAGAGCGGAGGTGGCCGTACACGACCTGGAGGACGACGCTGCCTTTGAGAACGCATTTGGCCAGATAGTGAACGTCCCCAGACGGCGCCGTTGATGACGATGAAGACGGTGCCGATCGCGACTTCGCCGTCGAACACTCTTCCTCCGGAACCGCCATAACTATTTGATATTTCTTTGTTCTCCTTGTGAAGTTAGTGTTTGGTAGTTTAGTTTCTAGCGAAAAATGGAAGACTGTAGGTGCAGCAGAGAGGGCGCTGCTGCACTCGAGAGAGAACTGGAACTCCGCAAGATTGCCAATGAGTGAATGTTGCGTAATAACATCCAACTCCCTAACGTTTTACCTTTCTTATGTAAAAGCAAAGACTTTCCAGTCCTATTAAAGAGATCCCTATATCCATTGAAATGACCAAATAACCCTTACATGTTGAACTTCAATAATATTAAAATAGGAGGGTATTTCAGTAGAATTTTAGGACCTATTTATTATACATGGACAAACTGTGTTTTCATTTGAGAAATCATACAAAACTAGGGACCCAAATGTTATTGATGCAATTTCTTTTTCCGGCTATTAATAATTATTGGGTAGCATATGATAAGATTGGGTTCCAGTTTACATATTGCACGGTGAAGCAATGCTAATTACGAAAAGTTTTAATAGTGTTATAGCTAAAGACTGGTCTGATTCCCAGTGGGGCATTCTAATTTCAGCACAGGATTGAACTTCTTTCTTAAAAAGGAAAATGATATTTCTAAAAGTATGGACAAATTTTTCTAAAAAAGAAAAATGCAAGGATCAAATTCATATATATGATTGGTAATTCAAGTTAGATAGTAGAACAAATGACACAAGTAGCTACCATTCTTCAGAGAAAAATTCCCAATACAACTAATGTAATTTCCAAGCTGCCTCTGGTGCATGAAGCCTCTCGGATTGTGAACGCTAGTTGCCGTCTGTCTTTGGAAAGTTTCTTGCTAGTAGGATAAAACATCAGCATGGCTACAGCATTTTTGCAACACAAGTACTTGCATAAAATTCATGTGCTACTGTCCATCTAAGGTCCCAAGGGAATCCTTGAGAAGTCGCTGTGCTTCTTCTCTCCGCCTGGACACGCGAAGGAAATGTCAGAAAAAGATATAAAATTTATCGGACCCAATTAAGTTTGCTGACTGCACAAACTTCCAGCCAATTTAAGGTGAAATGATGTTTGAAGTACTTGTCAGCTATAATAATTTCTCTACGAAATGACTTCAAATTTAGCTACAATACATCTATGTGTGGTTACAATTTTACAACATAAAACTTGAAACATCATACATAAAAATTGAAGACTCTTTCACACCAAACTTGAAACATAAAACATAAAATCTGAAATAATTAACATAAATCTCGAAAAAAGAGTTGATGTAACAATACATTGATGTATTCTAATCAATCACGATGACTTCTGGTTAATAACATTACAGCTTGATAACCTTATTTGTCGATGATGTTAAGATGACAATACAGAAATTAGTAAGATTTGACCATCCATTTGCATACAGTTAAACTAAGGAGGAGTTTAAAATCATGGCATTGTTCGTCACAATTGAGTTACACGGTTATGCGTAACAAGAATGTGATGGCCAGCAGCTCATTCAAACCAAATTTGGAAAATAGAATGAACGAAATTTTCCTACTATTCAGATTTAGGCTCAATTTACTCCAATGGAGAACAAGAGTTCCAAGAACATGTCACCTAGACAGCGATGCATTAGTGAGCACTCAGTTTTTCATGATGGAAATGAAACATACTCACCATAGAGCATGTTTGGTACAGCTTATGGTGAATACGCATCAATGTTATTCAGTTCCATTTATGGGAATATGGAAAATTTTCAAGAAACATCACCAAAAAAAGGCCCTAAAGCTGTACCAAATGCACCCTAAAAGAATTTGATATCAGGAATAAGAAACTGCTGCAAAACCATTGCTCTTCAGATGCATAACCGCACCTCAAGCTGAGGTCTTATGAGGAAGGCAAGTGGCAGCACACACGGGGCATGACTGAAAACACAATAACAAGAACAAAAGACACCACTTGACTTTTCATTTAACAATTTCAGCAACCTACTGTGATGTTCATTGAGCAAGAACATCAGCTGTTTGATAAACATCTAATGACAATAACTGACTGAATCATAGCCATTTCAATACTTGGAAGAATTTCATTTTCAAGCAGCTTCTAATAATTCCAGAAAGTTTTGAAAAGTTGTACCTCTTAATGTCCTCCACAGCTTGTTTACGGCGCTGTATCTGAAGTTCTAGAATGTGTATTAATGTTGCTCTAGCCTGGAGGGTGACAGACACAACATAATGAATGTGAGTGCATTCTAAAACATGAGCAAAGAAAACAATCATGTTCACAAAACAATGGTATACCTGATGAGGGCGTAATGAATTAAGAAGATGATGCAAGTTCTTGAATATAAGAGATATGTCTTCCACTCTCCTGGCATATTGAGATGGTCTCTCAACAAGGACATCAGCAAGTTCCAAAATGTGCAGCTGCAATTCTCTGTTCAGTGACCTCAGTTCTTTTTTGAAATCTACACAAGGCATCATTAAGAACGTCATTGCTAAAAATAATTTTAGAAGCAAACAATAATTCATGCACACAGCCTTAAGAATGATTCGTGCCTAAAGAATCACATTATTTTCTAAGTCCTGAAAGATCATGCTATCCCAGATAGGATAGAAGCAAGTAGGGTACTTTCTCAGTGTAGATGTCCTCATTTCTTAAATCAAATTCTTAACTCATCAATTGGAGAAAACTCCATAAACAAACAATACAACCAGGACAGAATTTAGTCCTACAAAGTCCTTACTCTAACATTATTCTCCCAAAAAGATTATATAGTCTAACAATCCATTTCTAGCTTTCCATTAACACTGAGATTTAAATATTCAAGTTGCTAATGAAAGATCATACTCAGCCCCTACCTTAAGAAAATAAGTTATTCATAAAGATGTTAACAGTGTTAGCATATGTCATTTCACAAATTTCAACTCCTTGCATAAAGCCAATATGGAAGATAGTGAGTATTGATACGGCAGATATCAGTAGACAAATATGAGTGCCAAATTTAGATAGCAAAAGTCCATCCTAACCAAGAACTGAGAGCTCCAATGATGAACAAGGAACAAGAACTCAAGGCCCAAACTCGGATCCAAGCACATAACGCCGCGATAGAAAAAGCAGGACATATCAATCATCGACTGACTGAAATGTGGTGAGCAATAACCTATGCAGATGGCTTAGGCTATTATGATCAGAAGAAAAAGACTAAAAAAAAAAAAAAATGGTATGCTTCAAAAGATCCATAAAAATGCATAATGTGCAAGGAAACACTCTTTGCTGAGGAAAGCCCTCAGTAAGTTCCTCCCTCAAATGTTTATATGCCTAAATAACGATGGCCGACATCGAATTCATGCGTGATGTAAATAAACCTATCCCCACTTAACTAACAACGAAAACTTTCCCAATTGCAGAACAAACAATGGCGGACAAGAAAAATACAAAATTCCACAGCAAATTTCGTAATACAGAAGTTTCTATAAACAAAATTAATTCAGGGATAAATAAACATACCAACGTTTGGCCCCTTTGGGTAGAGCTGACGCACCCCTTGCTCTTCCAAGCTCGGCAGCACATCATCAGTCTGTAAATAACAAATGAAACTCTAAATAAATACATAACGGTACCAAAAATTGTAGACTCTGAAAGAAAATTTTTCACATGAAGCATCTTCGATCATTCCGAAATTTGTGCATTTATTAAATTAAAAAGAAATATTACAGTGTAGTTGCCACCAAAACAAACATAGGTTCCTTCAATTGGCGGAGGAGGCTCCGGGGCCGAATTATGGTTTTGCAGGTAATCTTTGTAGAGTCTGTAATAGGGAGGCGGTGGTGGATACGTAGCTGTCGCCATTACTAACACTCTCGTGTAACCAAAACCTAAAAAACTAAACTAGTTGAAAATAAACAAGTAATTCCGAAAATGGAAAACAAATAGAGCCAAAAAAACTTGATAATTTGTAAATTAAAAAAAAAAAAAAGGCTGTGCTCTTACTAATTACATCAATGTTCCTGATTGGTTGCCGAGAAAACACTAGAAGCAGAAAGAAAGTTAACAAGACTTTCTAGCGGAAAAGAAAAGAAACAAAAATAAATGGGGTATTTACAGGGTCCCTTGTCTTCTATATTATTAATTTAAAATTTTATTTTTATCTATTTATATCAAATAGGTCCTGATCATTTTGACACAAATATAATATAAAATTTACGAATTTAAAATAATTATTAAATTAATAACATAATTTCAGAATGTGATAAGAAATGAATATCATTTGTTTTCTCCATGTAACAGTGATAAAAAGGAAAGGGTTTCTTTTACACGTTAGATTAATTTGTCTAACCGTGAGATATTTATTATTTAAATAATTGTATTATTTTTATTTATTTATTTTTAATTTAATAATTATATTTTATATTTATTATTTTTTTAAAATTAATTAATATTTAAATAAATAATATTATAAATATTATAAAAATATATTATAATATAAAAAAAAAGTTAAAAGAATTCCACAGTTATAATTTCCTTTAGGTAGTTTAATAATTTTATCGAAATTTCAATATAGACAAATTGAATTAAAAGAACCCGTTGCATCTCGGCCGTTTACGTCATCTGGGCCCGGAGACACTGTAACATTGGGCCCTCAGATATGGGACCCACCTGGCAAGGTCAAAACCAAACTGCACCGAAAGTGGAGAGTGAATGAAATTTCTTAGCCTAATTTGCCCTTAACCTTTTGAAAAATTGACTCGTAAATTTTTAATATTAATAACGCCAAGATCCGTATTTGGATGTTTTTATCAAAAACAAATAATGTTTTGTCCATTGTATCAAACAGGTCCCAATTCTTATTTTAATGACCGAAATACTCGTTTATTGTTAAGTACGTAATCTGACATTGTGGAGTAAAAATTCAAATATTGTAAGGATAAAATATGGTCAGTTTTGAAGGCAAAGAGGCCCTATTTAGTCTAAATGCAACAATTATATCTTTATTTGAAAAACGTACAAAACGGGGACCTGGATGCAATCATGCCGTTTTTGGCAATTGAGGGGTATGTTTGTAATAAGGGCCAATTTGGTCAACGAGCGCATACCGTTCATGTAGCTGGGTATAAAACAAAAGAGGCCACAGACGGGGGGAGCCAAAAGCTGAGAAGGACAATAAGATTAACGCCAAATTTGCAGACAAAAATGGTAATTTTCCGAATTATTTTTAAAGAAAATCTCAAATTGTTTGTAATTATTTTTCTATTTCGGTTGGTCGACCTATATTGCAGACACTCTCTCATTGTCCATTCCAATTTCAATTGCTGTCAGGTTCTATGAAGCGATCTTCGTAAGATCTCCGAATCCTTTCAATTTGGAAACGTAAGTCCAAGGTGATTCTCACGCTCTGCTTTGTTAGATTACGAATACTTGAATGTAATGTTACGATAAATTTTTGTCTGTAAGTGGGAATTTTGAGAAACAAAGCTGACAATTTCTTAAATTGGAGAATTTTGTGGTCTAATTATGATCAAATCAATACAATGCTGAGATTGGAAATGAAATTTTAATATTTTGAGTGTGTTCAAAATTTGGTCTGTTGGGAAGTTAATCAATGCTGTGAAAATTCATGAATGGTTGGTAAAATTTATGAATTAATTTAAGTTAATGCGATGAGTATAATTATTTTTTCTTTTTATTTGTTGGTCTCGTTAGTGTGGTAGACAGAATCGAATTCGCATTCTTAAGGGGCTTTGGTTTGTAATTTCTTTTTCGTTCCTCTTTGGTAATTCATATCCAGCGAGTTCAGTAGTGTATCTATGCCACATTTTTAAATGGGATTTAGTACCTCTGAGGCATACGTTATTCTTTGTGAGGATTTTCCAGTTAGAATTTAATTGGATGAGTGGAAAATCTGGTGGTTTTAAAGTTTTCAGATATTTTATATGAAAAAAAAAAAAAAAAAAAAGATTCTTGTGGCAAAAACTTTTGAATACTATTTTTGGTTGTTTGCTGAGAAATGGTAGTCTTCTCATGTGAAGTAGCTTTATACTGAAGATGAAATTTGTTTTTCAGGTAAGTGAAAGTATGGATGTTCCTAAAACTGTTGCAGAAGTTATACCGGAGAAGATTGAAGATAAGAAAGATGAAGGCCGTTCATTTCATTGCAATCTTTCTGATTCTGAAATAGTTCACAAGATAGCTCAAGAGTTCCTCCCAGGATTAGCTTCTGCTTGTGTTGACAACACAACGGGTGGTATCTTTAGAACCCCAGGTTCAGTGGCTGTTGATATTAGAACTGAAATGATCGATTATCTCACCAAGAGAAGTGAAACTTTTGTTGCGGAATCTGTTATCCTTGAAACTCCGGAGGCAGAAGTATCTGACCATCCATATGATATCATTTCTAATTTTGTTGATGACTTTGCTAGTACAAAGAGGAATTTGTTTAGTCGGGTTTCAGGATGGCTGTTGAGTGACAAGAGAGAAGACAAGATAGATGATTTTGTACAAGAGATGGAAATAAGTGGGTTTTGGTTGATTGACAGGAGAGAAGCAATTGCGCACACTTTACTGAAAAATGTGGATTTCAAGAATGAATTTCACTGCAACATGAAATTCAATTCTGCAAAAGAACTAAATGAGCATATAGTCAATTGCGGTTTTAGGTCTATGATCTGTGCAAATGAGGGTTGTAATGCCAGATTTTCTGCTAGCCATCTGGAAAAGCATGATTCCGTTTGCGCTTTCAAAATAATTCCATGTGAACAAAAGTGTCCAGATAGCCTCATGAGACGGGATATGGACAGGCACTGCATAACCGTCTGCCCTATGAAGCTTGCGAACTGCCCTTTCTATGCAGTAGGTTGTCAATCCACTGTACCTCAATGTATGGTCCAGCAACATCGTTGGGATGACCTACATTCTCACTTGCTATACATTCTTCAAAAAATTCACAAGGACACATCTACCAAGGATCTTAAGAAAGGGGTAGAGCAACTCAAAAAGGTGAGTCAAGATATGATATGCATACATTTTTTTAAAAATTGATTTCTGAACAATTAAGCTGTTGTAATCTGTGAGAAAAGCTAAGTAATCAGTCAAAGGCATGCTTTCTGGTTCTTAGAATTCTAGAGTCAACTTTTTTCTTACACAGTTTCCAATGTTATTATTCAGAAAAATGCAGTACAAGAACTTTTGTTATTTTAGCTAACAATATTTATGAAATGTATTCTGTCATATTTGTGATTGATACTAGTAATAGAGATGATAGAACACGTGTAGAACGGTGACGAAAAGATGATAGCAAACGATAGGAAGCCATTTATAGTATTAAATAGTATTAACCTTTGAAATATTGACTGTTATACCTTGGTGACAAAAATTTGTAGTCCTTGACTTCAATGAATGCTTGAAAACATCAGTGACTTCGATGTTCATAAATGACATTTTTTTTCTTCGACTTTTATGCGGATAATTTCATGGAAAAACTAGTTAGTCGCATCTGTTGATGCCACCATGCTTTGGCATGACATAGCTAGTGCAACTCTGCAATCCTACTCTATCTAAACTATATAGAACCATGTAATAGAGATTATCTTTGGTTTTCTGATGTTTCTAGTATTAATTTAGCTTTCCAAACTATATGTTATACTTCTAAATTTTCAATGCTTTTTATTTTTTTTATGGATGGCGAACACAGAAACTTTAGATTTTCTGATGTGACATAATTTAGCTCAGTAGTTGGTCACTTTCTTCAATTCATATCTTTGTTGATGTGGTGATCATTTTTTTTCTTCCTCCCAGAAATTGCATCAGCTTTTCATAAATCTTGTGGCTTTGTTTTGTGGCCAAAACAATTCTAAGCTCAACTGGTTTAGCGTTGTGTTGTCTTGACCCTATTTTTTTACTCTGATACATCAATTGATTTTTACAATATCTTATTAAGATCAAAAATTTTCATCTTTGTGACAGTTAGATTTTGATAAGTTGGCAGAAGCTCCAGACGTGAGATCTCTAACCTTTGCAATCAAGGATCTTGAGGCAAAGCTTGGGCCGCTTGAAGTTAGTACTGTCAACAAGGATAGTGAAGGAGAAAAAGTTGCTGAAGAAAGGAATATCAGTGAAGGAGGAAAAGTTAATCAAGAAGTAGAAAATAACGAAGAAGGGAAAGTTGATGAAAAAGGAAAAGTTAATAAGGGAAGTGAGTCTGATGAGCAAGGAAAAAGTAATGAAGAAGGAAAAGTTGATGCAAAAGAGAAAATTACTAGAGAAGTGAAAAGTAATGAAGGAGGGTATGTTGACGAAGAAGCGAAAATTAGTGAAGAAACAAAAACAAATGATGGAGGAAAAGCTAATGGAGAAGGGAAATCTAATGAAGCTGGAAAAGTTAATAAAGAAGAGAAAGTTAGTGAAGAGGGAAAGGCTACTGAAGACGGGAAAATGACTAACCAAAGGAAAACTAACGAAGCAGTGAAAGTGAACGAAGGAGGGAAAACTAATGAAGCAGGAAAAGTTAATAAAGAAGATAAAGTTAGTGAAGAGGGAAAGGCTACTGAAGAGGGGAAAATGAATGACAAAGGGAAAACTAATGAAGCAGGAAAGGATACTAAGGAAGAGAAAGTTAGTGAAGAGGGAAAGGATAATGAAGAGGGGAAAATGAATGACCAAAGGAATACTAATGAAGCGAAGTAAAGATTAATGAAGAAGAAGAAATAAATGTAGGGAAATTGTAGGAGCAAGGGAAAGCTAAAGAAGGGATAACTAATGAAGCAGGAAAAAGTAAAAAAAAAAAAAAAAATCAACGATGAAGGAAAAGTTAGTAAAAATTAATGAAGAATTCATAGAGAGAGAAAGTTTCAAAACTCTTGCGGCGGAGAAAGCTGAAACCCAAGTTTAGATCTACCTGTTGTCAGCATCTTCTAGTCACAGGTAAGAGAAATTTTTGAGCGTTGCACAATTTTCCTCCTATGCAATTTTTCTTCTTTTTTTTGTTCACTATCTTAACCATATCTGGTCGACAACCATTTGGTTTAAAATTTTGGAATGTCTTCTATGACTTGTACCGATTTCTTTTATACATTTATTGATTGTGAGGATAAGTTATTGTAATTTATTATGAATTTGACAGAATTAATGGGAGATTGTTCTTACTTCTTCGATATGGATCTTCATTGATACTTTGTCACTCATTTAATATAGAGAGACACAAAATTTCTAAATATCACAGAACTGTAATGGCCACTAAAACAAGCCTTTGAAATTATACAACAGCCTGCCTGTGCATATTGGATAAACCCTATCAGTTCTATCATTCTAATAAATTTACTGATTAAACAAATTAGTACCCACAGAAAGTGACAATCAGACGATTCAGACCACCTCCACCAATTAATTAAAACACAAATCACCAAATCTTTGATTCACAAAAAACCAAACACAAGTAATGTCAAATCTTAAATCACAGACACAGAAGCCAGAGAGCAACTGGATGATTATCACTCGTTCACTATCATGCCATGCAAAGAAGATTTTCAAAGGCCATCTTTGGGACACAAAGATGAAGGTAATAAATAGTTGTCAAGCATATAAAAATCCACTTATAATTCCGCAGCATGACAAATAAAAAAATAAACAAGAAAAAAGAAGTTCTAGTTTACTACAGTATAATTTAAGAACCACATAGATCCAACAGATAAAAGGCTGCTCAGTAGAAGAAAGTTTCAATTCAAAAAATGCTCAGATGATAAGGTGTTCTGTATCCCTAAGCGCGAACTCCTTTGTTCAGACTGACCATTCGGTTTGAAGCATCCATCTGAGATCCCCTTGCAGCAGCAGCCCGTCCAGAATATCCGCCTGTTCCACGTAGCTGACCTGTCCGATCCCTAGAATATCCGGTACCTTGGCCTAGTGCCAATGCTCTTCCACCACCAGCAGTATATCCCGATCTGCCTTGTCTTCCCTGATTGAAGGAAAAGTTGTCCTGCCACTTGCCACCCGCAGCAGCTGCCCCGGCAGCATAGTCCTGGTTATCCCTCCGCCTAAGAGGCAGATCTAGTCCACCACCACCACTCGTCGTCTCCATTGCCCTTTCATTACTTTCAGCGAGGACTGTCAGCTTCTCCGTTAACTGGAACGCTAGAGATTGCAGCTTAGAATGCTCGACATCGTGGAAAATGACACACTGGGTAGGCTGATCCCAACTTGCATGGAGCTCCTCATTGATCATCATCTTACTAACAATGCTGTGAGTCTGGGCTTCTGATAGGTCAAACATTTTCGTGAGTTGGTCCAAGCTTAGTGAATCATAGGATGTTGAGAAGGTCAAAAGGTACGTCCTCAGAGCCTCTTCCTTAATCTTAGCCTTAAGCATCTCAAGGACACTCTCCCGGTTCTTGAGAAGCCTCCAGACATCAAGCGAGTTGATAACATCAAAAGCCTTCTGAAAGTCTCCCTTACTAAGGGCCCTGGTGGCAGCCATTACATGATCCCTGACATTTTCTGGAGGACCCGTGAAAGTTTGCCTCTCACTCACGTCAAGTAGCCGGCGGAATGTCTTGCTTATGACCTTGCTCCTTGTACCGTAGTTGTTGGCCGCCATGTTAGGAACCTCAAGTAGCATGGCACAAATCAGATGGACGGCCTCCAGGAGCTCGAGATTTATATGCATATGAAATGGCATTTGACGCCTTCTTTCTAGCCGTTCCTTAAAAAAAAATATTCTTATTATTACAGCCAAGTCTTTACAACAAACAAAAGCTTCACTATAGCTATTCTAACAAGCAATATTCACAAGAGAAAAATGGAAATAAAAATAAAGAGCGCTTTATCATACTCTATTTCATTTCATACCATATAATAATTTCCAAATTGCAAGTTTATTTCTCGACCTAGTATAACTGACCATGGCGTACTGGCAAATTTGATCCTTTGAAGACAGCTAACAATTCTATTTTCAGGTTCTTCCATAAATCGACCATATTTTTCTAGATTCACAAAAATACACCTTCCAGAATCACAATAATACACATAACAGGAAACCACTTCTCAAATTACAGAAACAGAACATTAACTTTAGACACCACAACCCAAAAAAAAAAAAACTAATCATCTGCTTGTCATCAAATAAGATCAAGTGAAACATGATATAACAGACACAATAACAACATAAAGAAACGAAGGAAAAAAAGGGAGTTAGGTCATATAACAGACACACAATGATGTTTAACAATACCTTTATGAAGACCAAAAACAAAAATTAATGATGCACAGATTAGTCAAATAGTAACAACTCGATGTGATTCAACCACACTCCTCCAACAACATCAAATCATGAAATAGGAATTGACAGTAGGTATGCGAGAGTTGGGATGTTTCAAAGCTTTGTCTATCTTTATTTTATTGGTTTTAACATTGCAAAAAATGATAAAGAAGACAGATTAGGACTAATTCATCATTGGTGTCCCAAATTTATGTGACAAGACTCTTCTTCTATTTGTTATCAGCAACACATATCATCCTGATTTTGATTTCCTCCAGTTTTACTAATACTTATTTACATTCTATTTCGGCTGCAGTGTTTGTTAGAGCCCTACGGTATTTGTGAGGTCCACAACTAGATTTAGGTTTTGGTATACTGGTGAACTATCTACATCATTGTTGAAGAGGATGTTGAATCATTGGCTATATTGCTGAACTATCTACAGCATTATCAGAGAGGAAGCTGAATCATTGGCACAGGTGGGTCATAGTTTTATACATAATAATTAACCGTAATTAGGAACCAAAGACAGTAATAGTCAAAAGTTAAAAAAGCACATACCTGTTCTGGAGTCTTCTCATGATATCTACTTTGTGAAATTCCTTGGGCAAGCAATTCCTTCACCTTTCCACCTGAATACAGCTCAGAAAGACAGCTGTGTCCTTCAGCAACCAATCCAACACGGAATGCACAAAGACCAAGCTGTGCCATAGCCCTGTTAAAAAGAATCTGAGATAGAACATCCATCTGCTGGACGTTGTCCTGCAGATGACTCATTAAGAGCAAGTCACGGGCAGTTGAAAATTCATCCAGCAGTGCATGGTGGTAGATATCACAAAGCATCGCACGAGCTTTCGTCCTCTCATCTCCATACTTATATATGAGAGACACTAGAATATCCATCATTGTTCTGCTATTTTCAGGGAAGGTGGGTTTTCGAGGCACAAGCTCAGGAATGACTATAAATGCAGAAGGACCCCGACTTTCCTCCGCAGCTACTTTTTCTCCATTATCAACATCTTCTGTCTGCTCAGCCAGATTCCTCATTGCATCATAGACTTCCTGAGGCTTGTAATAAATGAGCTCAACACGCCTCTGAGCAACCTTTGAAGCAGCTTTAAATTCCCCAGCCCGCTCTAAATACTCCTGGACATCTTGAGCAAGAACCAAAAACATAGGTTCATCCCTGAGTCTTTCAACATAATCGCGAGTGTGTGGATCAATGCTTTGCAAGCTCTTGAAAAACTCAATATCTATCCTCTCAACAAAGGCCACCAAATTTCCCCAAATCCGAATTGTTCCATCATAGTCTGCCCCCTTCTGTGTTTCATTCTCGTCAGGCTCAACATTGTCACTAACCACAATGTTAGGATGCTGAGTGAGAATGTCAAGCACAAGAAGCATGTTTTGTACACACTTCTTCCACACATTAATAGGCATGTGTCCACTAAGACCGGGATTGACATCAAACTGCGCTGAGATCAGACTAAAGAGAATCTCCAATTTCTGAGCAGGAGTCTTAGCAACCTTTGTCAAGAACGTAAGTTGCTCAACCTGCTCAAACCTTCCAGTTCCCTTCCTACCACGAGCAGCCACAACCTCCTTAAATTTTTTGTTAACAGTATCCCAAGTGATCTCGCTAGGATTCCTAAATTGTCTGTCTAATCCCTTATCTTTCTTACTCGTCTTCTTCACCCAACCCTTTTCATTAGTATCCTCAGGCTCATCTTCTTCTTCATCTTCGTCAATATCAGATTCAGAACCAACCCTAATGTTGTCAGGATCCTCCTCAAACTCTTCCTCCTCATCTTCCTCCTCATCTGATTCCTCGTCTGATTCCCTCACATCCTCGCTCTCAGGGTTCTCCCTATAATTATTAATCAAATCCTCATACTGCTTATTGTTCTTCTTCAGCTTCTGCTTCATTGAATTCAAAGCCTTTGCATTGCTGCTACTCATCTTTTTCTTTGCTTCCTTGTTTGCCAATGCTTGGTTTAAAAAATCCTCCAACATAACAAGTGCTTTGATGTAGAGGGTGGGCACCTTCTCGGACTCGGTCACCCTCATAACCTTCTCGAGCTGCTTATTTATCTTGTCAAAACTCTCCAGCAAGCTAACCCAATCATTGATTTTCATAGCATTCTTCATCTGGTCGACAGTGGCATTCATCTCCTCGAAACGCTTGTCTTTGGCTGACCTGACGATCCGCTTTTGACCATCAGAATCGTCACTGTCGCTAGCATTCACCTGAAGGTATCTGCTACCCATTTGGGTTGTTGGTTCAACTCCCCCGTTGTCAACCTCCTCGTCATCGTAATCACTGCTCTCGTCTTCGGTATCACTGTCACCCTGTAAACAGTAAAGAAATTGAAATCTCCTTCTCCAAAAAAGATCACTATAATACAAAACAGGAATAATTATGTACCATGTACAAACCTGAGTCCAGAATCTCGAAGCCATTTTGTTGAAGAACTTAGATGCAATCAATTAAAAACAGAGCCTGAATTCAAAGACACTCAATCACAAGTTACTAAAAATCAGCTCAGACAAAAAGACAATAATAGTAACATCATCAAGAGAACTACTAAACCGGTCAATGAAAAACACGATTATCAATTAAAAACAACAAATAGAAAAACCGCATAAAATTAATACATTGTAAAAATTTAAGAACATCAAACAAATGAAGAAAAAAAGAAAAAACAAAGAAATCAGATCGGAAAACGGAAAAACAACATAAATCCGGGCACCTTCTTTTGACCGAGCGTGCCGGAGCAAGAAACCGAACACAGCGGAGCGGGGGATAACAACTGGTAATTTAACGGCCTAACAGCAAAGATGAAGAGCGTGCGAGGAGCTACTCTACTGAGGCGAAGAAAGACGAAGAGTGAAGAAATAAGCGATAGGGTTTCCGAAGTAAAGAGGAAATATGTTGGACCAGATATTGCAGCGTGGGTTTCCTAGCCCAAACTCACCCTGCAGTATCTGGTAGTAATGAGGCCTCACCAAACAAGACAGGAATGGTCGTGCTGCGGGCTTAATAATATTTATCAACTACTGTACTAAACACACCGAACAAATATCTAAGTGCACCTAGAAACGTAAAATTACTTTTTTGCACCGGGCTTTCTTAGATATAGGAGCGGTTCATTTAGGATGATGTTATAAACAATATGAACTCTATTTTTTACACTGAAATTGAAGTAAAGTAATATTACGTGAGAGTGTCACTTCTCGTGAATTACGATGAGATTTGAAATGTATTTTTAAATTCTATGGTAATGGGCCTGGTAAAGCCCACACGTCCATGGTCTGAATTCCAAGCCCAGCCCAGTGGCACCCTTCCCATTAGGACCTATTTGAAATTAGTGGTGATTTATTCACCACCACCTCTTTGCACAATGAATGTGACTTGATGACATGCAACATAGATCTACAATTCTACTTTGTGAAAAATAATTTTACGTGTGGTATTTGTTTTTTAAAAGTTATAAAATGAAGCATATCACTATTCAAATATTTATATATCAATTTAAATTTAAAATTGTGTGTAGAGTATTATTAAAGATGCTAGTTGAAAAGATATTTATCCTTTGCAATTCTTATTGTCTAAAATTTTTTATTAAATATTAATTCTAAAAATATAGGATTGATAAATTTGAAAATTTGAAGTAAATTAATGCAAATACTAATAATTTAACGTCCACAATCATTCAAACTCGCCCATCATCCATCACTTTATCATCGGCAATGTAATCACTATCTTACTCGCAATAAACAATGTCATATGCGAAGTTCACACGAAAATATTGGGTATAGTAGTTAAATTTTAAGATAAATATGATCAAAATCATAAACGTGTCGTCATTTTGTGTCCAATAAAATTAGATAAGAGAAATCAAAAATATCAAGAAAGAAAGATAATTTCATTCAATAAATAATGTATTAAGATATTGCCATTCAATAACCCGGCAATATTTAATGGCAAAGAAAATTTGTATTTTTTTTTTTTTTGGCATGAACACAAGATTACACCTTTATTATTTGAATTGTTTAAAAAATCCCTTTAAATTTCATTAAAACTTATTGAACTATCTATCGACCATACATTGAGATTGAATCAAATCAAAATTCATCCACCCATAACTATAACAATATAACCTTATTATTAACATGCCCAATTATACTTGACATGAAATATACAAATAACTATCCAAATACTAATGTAGTAGTTGAATGGATTACACAATGCAGGCCATGATCAAAGCTTACTAGTCTAGTCCAGTCTAGTCTAGTAATGAGTTACAATAGTTGCGTGTGGAAAAGACCAAGTCTTTGTGGAAAAACCTTGGAAGAAACTAAAAAGTTGCCCCATAAAATTACTACTAGTTGAAAGTGATGATGCTTATGCGAAGAATGGAATTGATGGCGAAAGAAATTATATGGTTTGACTTTGAATGTTGAATGCTACAACTATAATCTTCATATAAGGTTATGATTAGGAAAGTGAATGGAAAATTAGACAACATTGATGATTTCATGTTGTTTACTACTTTGAACAAACCCTGAATTGTCCCATCCCATTGATTTTTCTATTTTCTAGATCAAATTGTCATGAAATTTGAGGAAACTTTGGTCAAAAGTTATGACCAAAATTTAATTTTCTTTGTGGAAACTCTATCATATTATCCTTTTTATTTCAACATTAAAAGGGAATCTTACCTTTTAAAATTAAATAAAATAATAAATTTATACTTTAATAAAAAAATTAATGAAAACAAATCTTTCGTGTTATAAATTTATTTATGAGGTGTTATCTGAGAAAATTTGATGATATTTTGATAAAATTTATTATATATTTAATTTTTTTATTATTTTACTCATTAATATAATTAATTTATTTTAAAATTTTATTAGACGAATGCAGAAAAGACAGCATTACATCTATTCTACTAAATATTTCTACAAACTGGAATGATATATCTATTTTTTAAATAAATTTCAACCTAAAATAGAATAAAATCGATCCGTATAGCTTATGGTTATCAAAACAATACGAGAAAATTTTCAAACTAGCCATTGTCGATTTTTAATTTATCAAATTAATTAATTTCATAATTCTTTTGTCAAATAAGTCATAACAAATAATTGGACCAAAAAAACTCCGTAACCAAAAATATAAATATATTTTCTCTTTTCTCTCTCATTTTCCCTTTCTTTCTTTCTTCATTTCTTATTTATTTTTAATAAAATATTGTAATTTTATTTAGACTATACGTAAATTTATGTTTTGTTAGTGATGTATGTTGTTAGTAGTATTGATTTGATTTTACTGTATTTAATATTGTGGTGAAATTTGCCTTGTAATTATTAGTATTGTAGCTGAAAAAATTAGTATTTTGTTTAATATTCGATGATAGGCGACGGCGCAGAGTGACCGAAAGTGGCGCAGACCATGACCTAAAGTGGCACAAGGCCATACCACTTTCGGTCAAGGTCATGAGCAAAATCATGCCCTTGACCAAAATTGTTAGAGGTATGAAAGTTTTTAAATCAATTAATCATATTTTGAAAACTTTTAAATATTTTTATGATTTACAAAAATATTTGGAGTTAATACGTAATTAATTGTCAAATTTTAAAATTATTATATTTTAGTTCGATATCTATTTTTTATCATTTAAATATTTTTGTGTAATTTTAAGAAAATTAAAAGTTTTAGGACTAAAAATAATGATATTATTTACCAAACAAATAAGATATAACGAAAATTAATTGTATAGAATCTTAATTATATTATTTCAATTTTTTAGGACTAAAATGTAATATTTAAAAGATTTAACAAATATGAAATAAATTATATTACAAAATTTGACAAAAACTTTTAAAAAATTATCAAAACACCCTCATGGGTACACTTTCAGTCATGCTGGAGTGGAGTGCCCTCTTTTCCTAGAACCTTTCCAGAATTCTAATTTGTTCACTTCAATCTACAAACCTTTTATTCAAAATTTTTTTTTTTTTAATATCACCAAATGACAATAATCTTATTTCGGCTATATATAAATTTGTAATTTGTTAGTGACGTGTGTTGTTAATAGTATTGATTTAATTTTTTTGTATTTTGGTGTTGTTGGTGAGATTTACCTTGTAATTAGTGTTATGGCCAAAAAAAAAAATAGCATTTTGTTTAAAATTCGTAGGTGTAAAATGACCGAAAGTGGCACAAGGCCATATCACTTTCGATCAAGATCACGAGCAAAATCATACCCTTGACCAAAAGTGTTTCAAAAAAGGGTACCAGAGTTTTTGAATCAGTTTATCATATTTTAAAAATTTTTAAATATATTTATAATTTACAAAAATATTTAGAGTTAATACATAAATAATTATTAAAATTTAAAATTATTATATTTTAGTTTGATGTATTTTTTATTATTTAAATATTTTTTACATAATTTAAAAAAAATAAAAATTATAAGACTAAAAACATTGACACTATTTACTGAACAAATAAAATATCATATAAATTAATTGTCTAGAAGCTATACTATACAAAGAAGATATAATAAAAATTAATTGTACAGAATCTAACTATATTATTTCAATTTTTAGGACTAAAATATAATATTTAAAAATTTTAATAAATAGGAATTAAATTATATTACAAAATTTGACAAAAATTTTTAAAAAATTATCAAAACACCCTCATGGGTACACTTTCAGTCATGGTAGAATGGAGTTTTGGTCACCAATGTATGGTGACCGAAACTTGAACCACTCTTTTCCTAGAACCTCTCTAGAATTCTAATTTGTTCACCTCAATCTTCAAACCTTTTATTCAAAATTTATTTCTTTTAATAACAACAAAATACACAAAATTAACATATATATTTTAAATGACAAAAATTACTGATTAAAATTAACTAATTTGGTAAATCAAAAATTAACAGTCAATATTTACGTAATTCTCCCAAACAGTATCCCATTGAAAACTTGGACGGCTCCACAGAATTTTAGGACCTGTGAAGTAAATAAGTGGATAAGCATGAGAGTGAGTGAGTCAGTGAGTTGGAGTGACTGTCGGTGATGTGGTGAAGCGCGTTGTACCAAAAAGCTAGAAGGGCAGATGGTGATTGGTCAGATTCCTAGATCTTGTCAGAGGTTTGTTCCATGGAAAAAGGTGAAGGCACAGCTGTTCCATATTCTGAATCTTCTCCAACCCCAAGCCAATCCAAACACTCAGGTCTTCCTTCCATCCACCATTGCATTCTCTACTTTCTTTAATGCAGTCTCCGTTTTGTGCTTTCCAGCTACGCTTTGTGGTCGGGGGTTGCTCCGAATTTAGAGAAATAACAGTCTTCCTGCCAGTACAGCGGCGGTTTACTAACGAGTTGAATCGGTCTAAATCGAATTCACACGACAATTTAAATCCTTTTTCTTTTAAAAAAAATTATAATTTTAATTAAATTTTAAAAATAAAATTTATAATTTTTATTTTTAATTTAATCTAAATTAAAAAAATTAAACCAATCTAATTACTTTAAATTTTATATTTTATATTTTATATTTATTATTTAATCTAACTAATGTAAAATTTTAAAAAATAATTTTAAATTTTAAATTTAGAATAAATAAAATTAAAAATTATTTTAATTTTTTATTTAATTCAAATGAATGAATCAAATTAAATCAAGCCATAATTTATATTTATTATTAATTTAGATCAATACGAGTTAAATCACATTAATAACTTTAAATCGGTTTAAAATCTGAATCGAAGTAAATCGAAATAAAAATATTCACAATTAAATCACAAAAAACTGTTAAACAAAAAGTAATCTGATTTTCTTTTTTAAATTGAGAAAAAGTAATTTTTTATACAAAAAAATAAACGCTTTGGGGCCTTTTGACAAATTGATATTGTTTTCTTTACAAATTTACGGATTTGCCCTTGTGATGAAGGGCTACTGCACTCAGCTGCCAACACAAAACCGAGTGAGATTTATTGTTTTTTATTTTTATTTTTAATTCTTCATTTAATTGATCATGGAAAAAATAAAATAGGCAAATTCAAAGCTGCCACGTGGAAGTTATTCCGTACGGTTTAACGTACGAGCTGTGTGCATGGGGAAACAAAAAGGACAGCTGGTTGATACTGCGCACATGCTTTGACTTTGTAGAAGCATACTCCACTTTTACGCGCGTGAAACAGAATCTCACTTTACAGCGAAAGTCAGTACGATGGAGCGTGGTTTTGACATGGCCAAACAATGCGTGGGATTTGCCATCTGGTTGGTACAAGTACCGCACAGTGACGGTGATGGTTGACTCGTGACTGCACTCCGTTCACTTTCCGAGTTCCGACGCGTGGTTTTGCCATTTTTTTATTTTTCGTTTTTTTCTCTTTTTTGTTGGAAAGGCATGAAACTAAAGTAAACCGACACCGTTTTAGGCTTTATTTATTTATTTTCTATTTTTTCGGCAAGCCCAATTCATATTTTAATTTTATGTAATTAAATCACTACATCAGCAAATATCTTATTATTGTAGATAAAAAGTATTTTAAAATAAAAATATTGATATAAATTAATATGATTATACAAATATTTTATTAGACGATTTACAAAATATTTAATCGAAAAATTTTAAATGTTGGTAAACTTTTATTTAATTTAAAATTATTTACGATGATAATTAATATTTTAAAAATGGTAGTCAAGTTAGATTTTTTGCTACATTAGCAAGTAAGAAATAAATTAATCAAATTAAAAAAATTAAATAATTTTAAACTTGAAAGACCAATTCAAACATTGCATGTAACTAGAAAAATCAAAACAAAAAAATTATTTTATAATTTATCAATTGACCATTGAATAATATAAAATGGCCTTCTACTTATTCTTTGACATTGAAATTTCTATGTGGAGACAAGTCAATGAAGTACTATTTGATTAAATCAAAACTAGGAACTAAACTTATATTGCAAGTTGGATATACTTTTTTTTTTTTCTCAATACTCGTAATTTATTATATTTAAACTTACTTAATACCCAATGTATTATATGTAAATGTAATCAATATCGACCGTAATATTATTTGGTTAATTTATATATATATATATATATTTTACAAGACACAACAAAATCGCCCCGCATATTTTGTTTGTGCTCTATAAGATAAAGATTTAATTAAAATACATTTCATATATTTATATTTTTTAATATAAAATTTGAAATACGAAAAAAATTAAAATAATTGACGTAAAATTTGAAATAAATAATATAAAAATTTAAAATATATAACATAAAAATTAAAATAATTAATATAAAATATAAAATATTAAAAACTTGAAAGACGAGTATAAAATTTAAAATAATTAATATAAAAGTTAAAAAAATTATGCTTTTAACTATTAATATCCAATTTATTGATTTTTTTTTTCAAAAAATAAGAACAATAAATGACATAACCTAATATCTCAAATTACATAATTAAAATAATTTCTTAGATGATTAGATACATATAATTTTATTTTTCTATTTAGAAAAATAAAATAGTCAATAAACGGTAAATAAAATCATAAAAATGAAAATAAAAAAATCCCTTGCCATTCTTCTTCTCCCTCTCCTTCTCATTTTCTCTTCGGTGTTTCTTTCTTGCTCTATAAATATGCAAGTAATCTGACAAGAATAGCATTAAGACAACCGTGTTGTTTGTGATCTTAATTCACACAGAAAGAGAGAGAAGAAGCTTCGAACAACTGTTCGCAGAATCAAAAGCTTCATTAAAAACCTCAAACAAACCATCCGTATTCTTCGAGTTTTCTCTCATTTTCAGCAAAACCAATCTCCATTTTTATCTCCTCTGTTTCTTCAGACTTTTTTAAACCGTTTGCTTTCTTTTTCTCACAGATTTGAGGTAAGACCAAATCTGGTCCTCCATTTCTTCCTATGTTTTTTCTCTAACCCCTGTTCTCTCTTGTTCTGCTTGATGACCATTCTAGATGCCATGGAAAATGTTGGTCCTTTTTTCCTATATATCATTCTGTTTTATTTGATTTTTTATGTTTAGGGAAAAAGGGTTTCGTAATTTATGCTTGAAATTTAATTTCTAAACATCAAATAAATTTTTTTGTTTGAAAGAACAACATTGGTTGATTCTCTGCAAAAATGCAAGAGAGGTAAAAGAAATGCTCAGAAATGCCATCATTTTTCAAGCATTTTTCTGTTAATGGCTTCACTAATAAATCTTCATGGGTGATTATTGAACGCTGATGTTTGATGGTTTTACCACATCATGCATTATAAAGTTCCAGGAAAATTGTTGTATGTATTGAATGATTCTGTTTTTTTGTACATTCAAACAGGTTTTCGAACCAATATATCTTGGAACTTCAGTATACAAGCATCCATTTTTTAAGAAAATGGGGATAACATTTTCATACCCAACTGATTTTGATGATCTGGAGAGCCGTTTCGGAGATGTTCTCATGAGATCGATAAGTCTTACCAATGGAGATCATGAGAGGATTGCATTGCGATCTCTCAGCTTCAATGGCCGCGATTCAGATACAAATTTAAAAAGCATACCCAACGGTTCTGATAAGAGTGTCATTGAACGATCGAGTAGCTTGAAAGGGAGAGCATTGGAGAGCCAGTTCTCGTTCAAAACTCCTACGGGAGAAATGGAAAATGAACTTTTCGGTAGAGCAATGAGTTTTAAAAATGAAGGTGCTGGTAACCAAACTCCATGTTCAACTGATTTTCACGACATCGAATCCCATCTGGAGCACGGGAATCGAAGAAGCCAAGCTGCAATAAGGTTGCAGAAAGTGTACAAGAGTTTCAGAACCCGAAGAAGGCTGGCAGATTGTGCAGTTCTCGCTGAGCAAAGATGGTATGTAACAATATGCATCAATATATATATATATATATATGTACATGTGTAGCTGCAAATCCACTAACGAAGATTTCAAATCTATATGGTTTCCGAATATGATTTCTGAATTGCTTTTTCCAGGTGGAAGGTGTTAGATTTCGCCGAGCTCAAGCATAGCTCAATATCGTTCTTTGATATTGACAAAAACGAGACTGCACTTTCACGTTGGTCAAGAGCAAGAACGCGAGCTGCAAAAGTGAGTTTCTAAACAAGAAAATGCTTGATTCTATTACACCTCTGTGATGGTTCTAATTCCCAGAATTTCTCGTTTCTTGTGCAGTTAGGGAAAGGTTTATCTAAGGACAAAAAAGCTCGTAAGCTTGCTTTGCAGCATTGGCTTGAAGCTGTAAGTACATTTTTCCCGGAAATCCAGTCTATGAAACTACCGTTGTTTTCCTGTATGGTTTTTGTTGATAGTTTTTTTCTTTATTGCAGATTGATCCCCGTCATCGCTATGGCCATAACCTTCAATTCTACTACGTTACATGGCTGCGCTGTGAGAGCAAGCAGCCATTCTTCTATTGGTAAGGAAATCCCAACACAATCAATAGCTATGTTCTTAGCGACACAATCTAAAAACATATAATTTACCAAACTGATATGTCAACTTTCCGGCACACAGGCTTGATATCGGAGAAGGAAAAGAAGTCAATCACGAGAGATGCCCCCGTTCAAAGCTTCAGCAGCAATGCATCAAGTATCTCGATCCGGTTAGTCTCACACCTCCATAGCAATTTCTCATATTTTTGCCCTAATCGCAGGGTGTTCGAAGCAAAACCCAGTTATGAGCAGCAAATTTTCATTTTCGCGCAATCTCATCTGGCAAAAATATTGCTGAAATTTGACTTTTCAATTTGCAGACAGAAAGAATGCAATATGAAGTGGTAATAGAGGATGAAAAGTTCATTTACAAGCAGAGTAGGGAAATTCTTGATACAAGTGGGGGACTCAAAGATACAAAGTGGATTTTTGTTCTTAGCACATCTAAGACTTTGTATGTCGGACAAAAGTGCAAGGGAACATTTCAACATTCAAGTTTTTTGGCTGGTGGAGCCACACTATCTGCTGGAAGATTAGTTGTTGATCATGGAATTCTAAAGGTAATACAAATGAAAAAACATTATTGGGTTTTCAAGAAATTAACTAGAAAGCATTCTTTAAAGGAGTCTCGAAAGTGCTTTCTGCAAAAGCTCTTTTGAAAAAGCACCTATCAAGTACTTCTCCAAGCATTTTTTATTTCAAGAAACACAAATCTATCAGTGTCAAACAATACAAAATGAAAATAAAAGCAATTTGACCGTTCAGAAGTACATTTAATTGATATGATTTTTTTCTACTTGATAGGCAGTTTGGCCTCACAGTGGACACTATCTCCCAACAGAAGAAAATTTCCAGGCGTTTAGGTCGTACCTCAAGGAGCACAATGTGGATCTCACTAATGTGAAGGTAAAAAGCACTGATAAAAAAGTTACAATCTGGTACAAACCCAGAATTATGATGGATTCATGTCTCGGCATTCGAGTACAGACGTCGTATCTTGGGAGACGGAACTCATTTTTCTAACTAACCAAAAAGTTCTTGCATCATTGTCCTGTGCACGGAAACTTTGTTTCCCAGAGTTCATACCAGATTTTTATCTCATTCAACATCTCCTCCCTGTGGAATATTAGACAAATTGAGGCTAAACTTTGGTATATTATTTCTTTATTTTTCCCAGGAAAGCCCAGATGAAGAGGAAGGAGAAGAAACTGTGAAAAAGATAAACAGCATCCGTGGCAAAATAACAGAAGCTGGAATGTCTCAAGAAACTGAGGCAGCAGATACTGAAACCTTGGCTCAAGAGGAAATTGATTCAAGGAAAGAAGACTCTAATGCTGCAGAAAATCCTAAGCAACCTATGCCAAGATTGGAGGAAAGATTAGGTTCAAAAATAATAAGAGTTGAAGCACCAAAAAGAGGCGACATAGTTGACATTTTCAAGAAAGAAAAACTTCCGAAAACTTGCTATCCTGACAGTCCAGAATCTCCCCTGGAAGATGGTTATGAAACTGCCGAAGAGTCATTTCTGTCCGAGGAAGATTTCATGGTTTCAAAAAAGAATCTATTTGAAGCAGATGATGCAGAAGAAAATGAAAAGCCAGTTCCAAAAGATAAAATCATGCAAAGGATTGATTCACATAAAGGAATGAAATCTTATCAGTTGGCTCAGCAACTATCCTCCAAATGGAGTACAGGAGCTGGGCCGCGGATTGGTTGCATGAGAGACTACCCGTCCGAGCTACAAGCCCTAGTTCTCGAGGAGGCAAATTTGTCTCCAAGAGCAAGAAGCCAATCTCCGCGGATCAGATCTAATTTTAGCCCAAAAGTGTTTACTCCAACTGCATTCAGCAGAGAAACGCACCACCAGAAGTCCTCTTGCTCCAGAACAAGTAGTAAATCACAAACAGCAAAACCATAGACTTTATTTAGATGAAAGTATATATTCATTCATTTATTATTTTCCATTGGAGTTAGAGAAACTGCCCTAGTAGATTATTTTCTGTAATCTATAAAAATCTTTTACACATTTCTTTCTATAGAGCAAGGGTGAAAATGCCATGACATTTACAAGGACCACATGGGTTTTATAAAATAGATGAGTCCCCTTTCTGTGCATGGCACCACAATAAGTTGAAATCCACCTGAGAAATGCTAGCTCTAGTACTATAAAACCTTGGACAGCCTGCACTCAATCTTGAGTTCCAGTTCTCTTACTAATTTTACAAGTAAATTTCAAAATCTGTAGACAAGTTAGCAAGCTGAATTTGACCTAAAAAATGTTTGACGCAAACACAACCAACCAAAACAATCACTTCAGTTAAAATGCACAGAACATAGTTAAACTATTGAATAATTGCAATCATCTAATAACTTTTGTAGCACAAGAGGTTCTGAAGCATATTTTGCACGGTTAACCACTCTACCACATAACATAGCACATTTTATAAATCATCTATCAACAGAGTAACTGTTCTTATCTGAGCCAATTTCGTTTTCTTCCGAGAAGGCAAGCAGGAGTTGATAATTACGTTGACAAGGTCTAGAATTGAAAATCTTATATATGTTATCAAGGAAGACTAGAGTTCATGTTTGTGGCTCTGCCAAGCAGCAAGAGTACCTGTCGCTGGATGTAGAATTCCATAATTCCACTATCTTGTAAGTTAATATTTATTTCTCGTTCCTCTGCCTAGTAAGATATACAATATTTATACATACGACAACATCAATTAGATGGAAAAATTATGCAGCAATTTATCTAACAAACTACAATTTCTTTCATTCTTTCTACATGAGTGGGAGGAAAAAAAAATAAAAAATGAGGCACCAAATTAAAAAATAATGTGCTAGATGAAAGGAAATATGGCATACTCCACATAGAAGAGATTCCATATAAAGCGATAGAACCCTGATATTCCTTCCTGAATAAGGAAAACAAACAAACAATCAGACATCAACTACAGAACAAACATCATTCTTCTTCTTAGTATGTGACATTGGAAAAGGTCAAGTTTAGTTCTTACAGCCAAGTTAAATACGAGATTAATAAGCATGAAACTTTCAAGAACTTTCCAATCTCACCCATTTGATTATGTGAACACACTCAACTTTTTATCACAGTGGAAACAGTACACAAGGGGCTCAAATGGCCAAATGGATACCAAACTAATTTTCAATGGTTGTCAAAATGAAGATTCTCATGTGAACATGGGTTTACAGGGCAAAGGGGATTTCAATATTTTATTGTAAGTGCGCAGATTCAGGACTACATAAATTAAAATTTCTCTAGCTCTTCTTGCCATTTTTTCTTTTGTTATTTTTCATCGTTGTCTCTATTATTTATTCTCTGCCTAATATGCTAGGATTCTTTACATTCTTAATCATGTATCTTCAAATACATATTTTTGTCCTCATTAGATAATTTCTCTTCTTTTATGTCACAAAAAAAAAAAAAAAAAAGGTTCAAAGTTGACACATCTCTTGAGCTTGATAAATCCAACAGAAACCTGTTGCCTTCACAGGTTTATGTCAGTTAATCATTCCTAAATCAAGATGAAAAAAAGTCCGCTAACTACATTGATAATTAAAGAAAGTTACCACAATCACATCATGCAACAGATAGCTAGGATTACCTTGGTATAATTTGCTTGTTCCAAAATCCACGTCTGAAACCATATGTGAATAAAAATATAAGTTAAGACATTAAATTTTATAGAAGGTAAAAACAAAAGCACTTAAAACTACGAAGCAGCAGAATAACAACAACCATGCATTGGAGAAATTTAATTCTAAATCAGGCATATTCTCGCCTTACCAGCAATTCAAAAAGTTTGCCCATATAAGAAAAGACCTAATAAGTAATAATAGCGTTAAAACTCTTGTATGCTCCTCGTGTGTATGGTTTTGGATACAAGCTCAACTTACACTAAGCAATCTAATTAATAAATGGAAGAATTTTGAGAACTTGAACAGAACACCATTGTCAAATAGTTTTTAAGTTGTAACCCAGAATCTTGAGCCTATGGGCAAAGTCTCAATAATAGTATTTAAACTCTAACAAAACACATAAAGAGATGCATATGAAAAGAATGAAAATATGATTGTGCTGTTCCTTAGAAACACACCTGGAAAATCAAGCAAGAAGCCAAAATTAAATGTACAGGTACCATTAAGTTACGCCTGAAAGCCTGAAAATTTATAAAAGTAGACTTTAGTTCTCCTGATTTATATAGAAGAAAAATGTCAAGAAATACATTCAATTACTAGACTGATACCATGAGTTCAGCAAAACAAGGATAAGATCAGTATAAATTGTGCTGAATCAGTACAATGAGACTAAACATTAAGATCATGCATTCACTAAGCATAAATAAGAATAACTTCTAAGGAGAAGTGTTCACCTGGGGCATGTAAATTGCTGCCAATACAGCTGCAATATAATTCAGCAGTAAAAGTCCAGAACCAAGGAACGCAATGTTTCTAACCCCCAGCTTTGTTGCTAAAGTTGATATTTCAAATCTGTAAACAAATACATTGAAATAAGAAGGGTGTTAGGAGTCTGAAATGTTAGAAAAGTACCAGGTTAGATTTAATTAAAGTAGAGAAGATTTTTGAGGGATGGTTAAAAAACAGTTGGAAGAAATTGAAAATGTAACTCAGTTTGGATAACAGCTCAAAGGAAAAAAGAAAAAGAAAGAAAAACAAATACATCAATATAAGTAGATAGGGTAGCAATTTACTTGTGATCTCCCTCAACATCTGGAAGATCTTTTGTAACAGCGATGACCAGTGCAAACAATGTCACAAAGGTTGTAATAAAAGCAACAGGATCACTGCAGGAAGAAATTGAAGAGGTGACATGAGGATTCTTCCTTAGTTTTACTTAGTACACACTCAGCTAAGTACAAATTTTGTAGGATAAGCGACGTTCTAAAACAAGGTGGGTCACATAGCCACTTAACATTAACAGCTAATATCTTTAAGACTTGAAATCAGTCTTATCCATTTCTGGGTGAATCACGGAAAGTTTGCAGATCAAAAAGAAAACTCAAACTCCAACATATGCCTCAAGCTAGGCAACAATTGCAGCTTCAGGGGATGGAAGGGAAAGATGCTGGCAACTTCACTGATTATTCGCATTCTGGCTGCTTATTGACCCACAATTTCATAAAGAACAACTTAAAATTGCACAAGTGTAATACTAAAGAAAGACAATAGAAAGCAACTGCATTTCCTCTTTTTCCCGTTTCTTCATCTACCATTCACAATAATACCTAGCAGGTATTGACAAAGACCACCCTTTTTGAGCCAAAACATGACTATGCAAAAGCAGATTCACACTAACTACAATCACTAAACAGACTCCAAACAGTTGGTTTGCATTGGACACGACAGATACCATAAAATCTCTATATTTAGTGAAATGCAACAGGAATTAAATCCAACGGGTGATGTAGTTGTTTCCCTTTTCAAGACATCTAGGCTGGAGCATTAAGGATTATCATTAAATTTGGTTGGTTAGGCTAGTCTTCATTCAAGAATCAAACCAAAACTAAGGTCAAGCCAAATACGTGGGAGTGTACATGAAAAGCATGGTTATACTTCACGGAAAATTTATTTGCCTGTACCTCACTGAACTAAATTATGAAACATTGACTAATAACTTACTTCCATTCAAATGAGAGTCCAAGGGCAGCTCGGGTGGCATAATATACATCAAAGTTAAGAAGAAAGCCCCGCACCTGCAGAAGTTATTATGTTATCTTTTGTCTTACAACTTAACTTTCTAAAGGCACATGTGTCAAGTGAAATATTGTATTAATCAATGTAAAAGAGCAACAACTTTGTACAGATCAGTAAAATAATTGCCATGAACAACTCTTAGATGTATCAAATAATAGTAGCATAAAATTACGACCCTTTTGTCTTATCATTAATCAAATTGAATTAACATTCAGATTGATAGAGCAACACATGAATATGACCTTTAATGCATCTAATTTAATTTGCTATACATAACTGCCAACACAGTTATATTTCCATGACACCAGTTAAAGAAATCCTTCTCTGGGCTCATATTTGGAATAATCATTTTATGACTAAAACCCTATTCTTGCCTTTAATATCAGTTCAGAATTTCATATTATGATTCCAATCTTAGAATCAACCTTATGTTTCCAAATAAAATGCAAGTCAAAATCGAAACATTCAAATATTCAATTGGTTGGTCATAATTTTGAACACCCATGGAGAACATGGCAAACTACCACAAAGTTGATTGTTGGAATTTGAGAGGAAGATGAGAATAAAGCATACCGTGGCAATTATGAGAAATGCAGCAACAGCAAATCTCTTCATTCTAAATGGAGGAACAGAGTAGATGGTTCCGAGAAAAAGTCCAATACAGTAAAGAGAAGTGATGAAAGAACCAAAGTTCAATCCAACAATCAAGAGACCAGTCACTGCAAAAAATATCACCAACAACCATGCAGATTGAACCGAAAGGTCTCCTGCAGCTATGGGTAAATAAGGTTTGTTTACTCTGCAAACAAACAACATAGAATTTTGCAAACACCTATTTATCATAAATAATGAAGCATGCAACTTTGTCGTTTACTCCAATGGCTTAACATACTTAACTATAGCAGGCAACAGATCAAAAGTCTAAAGAAATACTGATGGTAAGCCAAGATTCTGGCAAAGTTATATTTCAGTCCATGGACTGATTTTTGAGAGATTTTTCATTCAGAAATTGGAGTTATTAAGAATTAACTCCAATGAATAAGTAAAAATAATCTGATTAAAACAATGAATATCAACCATGGACACTTTTGAAAACCCCATTTTGTTTTTAACACAATATTTAAGTCATTTCCTATGTATTTTAAATGGAATCAAAGTATTTTACATAAAAATTCACTGCATACTTGTCAATTCCAATATCATAGATCTGATTGATGCCAACTATGTAACCATTCCCACAAATTAGGGCCAAAAGACCAGAGAATGCCTTCAACAGCAGAGACCACTTTATTAGATTTGAGTTCTCAATCAGCGCTCTTGCCACCAAAGCACTGACCACAAAATAATGAAGTATAAATATAATTGCCATGAGATCCAACTAACTTTAATTTACACATCCTAACAAATTTATTCACTTATACTTACAAAGAACCTAGAGCAGTTCCACGTATGGTATGGGGCCTCAGAAATCTCCAGCACGCATCTCTGAAAGCCGACACTTTGTTCAGCATTGGATCAGAACCACCAGCTCCAGTTAGAGAGGAGGCCTAACAGCAATCAGTTTCACATCAAATCTATAGATAGACTCAGGAGTCTCAAAGACCATAGTGAACCAAACTTGGATACAACCATGTCAATTTAACTGTAAAAAGTATTAAAACATGCCAGAGAAAATTTGTCAACAGCAGGATAAATGATTAAAGCAGGTTTGATATGACTTGCACGTTCTCAAATGGATTGTTTGGTTCACAGCAGACATCATGTACCTCTTTTTTCAACAAAGATACCATGCATGACATCGATTATTCAATCAAAAATAAATTTTTGCCATCATAAAACACTTGGTGCAACTAATGATATCATCTAAACTTGATCAAGTATCCCAAACAAACAATTCATTTAAGTGGAATTAAGTTTCATTAACATTACTATGCATAACATGAAAGGGCACTTAAAACAGCAAGACACAACTGGAGTTGCATGTCAAATTTCCCAATCTAACCCAGCCAGTAAATGATCTACTTCCCATTTATAACAGCCCTTTTCCTTTAGCTAATTAATATCAAAACATTGTCAATTTCTTCACTTTGTATTGCTTTCATTTCTTAACCCAAACGCACACTTCTAACTTGTACTAACAAATCGCCACCCAACTTAAAAGAAATTTAACAATACACAAGTTTGAACCACAAATATGAAGAATCGAAACATACCCAAATGAAGTTACGCCTTTGATGTGGTTTTGATGCATGTTTAAAGCCAACTATGTGACTGTACAGCCCAAATGAGGACAAATTCTTAGAGCATTTCAAGAAATAATCAGAGGATTTACAAACTGGCTTAATGGGTATCAACGTTTGATAAAACGATGCTTTACAGGACGAATTTACGGCTGAAATTCTAAGGGAAGAGGAGTGATAGAGTGAGAGCTCCATGAAATGGAGAGACAGAGAGTGGAAGTAACAAGCAGAGCGACTGCAGTGTGCGGTCAATATTTTTCCTGCACTGCAAAAATTTGCGTGTTTATATATTCAGTTATTCGCAAATATGCCCCTAATAATTTTATATTTTCACTTAATTGTCAGGTTTCAAAATATTTTTCAAAGGGACCCTCTTCTTCTTTATTGTGCTTTCTTTTAGAGGGTGGACTGCAAGAAATAAATTTTGTTTTGCACAATTGCCCTTTCACTTGATGGCCAATATATTAATTTTTTTTACAAAAATGCCCATTCTAGTTAATTATATGATCCTACAGAATACATAAAAAATTCATTAAAAAGAGTAATTGGCAACCGAAGTTAATGTATAATATTATTTTTATAAAATTACAATATAAAGTTTGCATATTTAATTAATTAATGACGATAAATTTTAACATAACTCATCAAACCGACGTAAATGAATTTATAAATCTAAGTTAACAAAAAATAATATAATTATTAAATAATTAAATATAATACGATTAATAATTATGTTGAGTTAGTATTTAAAATTTTTGATACATAAATCAATTTATGATGCGATTAATTACTTAAATAATTATAATATATTAATTTATTTATTATTTAATAAATTTATTTTATATTCTTTAAATAATTTAATTATGTTTATTAAGTTTTAAAAATTATTTTATTATATTTATAAAAAAATTAATTAGTATATATATTTATATAGTATTATAAAAATATATTTAATATATAAATAATTTTGTTAAATGGGTGATAAATTATAAATTATTTTATTGTCTATTAATTATATTAAGTTAAAATTTTTAATTTTTAATATAATTATTAAATAAGTTAAATTTAAATTAATTTTTATTTAATATAATATAAATATATCTCAATATGAATACGATATCATAATTCTAATTACTACTCCGATCCCGAATTATATTTTAGTTAATTTTACATGCAATAATTAACGTGAAAATTATGCAAAAATATTAAAATTTAATTATTATGTATGTATTCATAATTTCGTTCAAAACAATGTTAAATTTATAAATTTTAGATATTAAATTTTTATTGTGTTATAATTGATGTCATAATTAACATGGTATTTATTATTACTAACTAAGCCATCATAATTTTAAGTTTTTATTAATTGAATTAATTAATTTATTGAATAATAATATTAAAAATATTCATTTAATAATACATTAGGGTTAGGCTTCCAGTAAACGAGATGAGATAATCCCACGGCAGCGAACGCCGCAATGCAATGGTGGTGGTTGACCTCATCTGGACGGACCCATTAACAACCATAGACCTCAAGTACACCGAGTCCCAATTTACACTGTCCTAAAACTTCAACAATTTGACTAAACTATCCCCGAAACACTGTGCAATATACGTGCAAAATTGTCATTTCGGATTCTCTGTTTTATATAAATGCCTACAAAATCTAGGGTTTTTTGGCCCGTGCGATAACTGCTGTAGAATTTGCAGCCGCATCTTCTGTTCTCTTTACCTCTCATCTCTTCGCTCAGGTTCCGTCCTGTTCTTCTCCCTGCGGTTTATTCATGGCATTCATCAACTTCAATTGTTACTTCAAATTTTTATGAAGAAACCTATGCTATTGCCTTCTTGAGCATGTTTATATATTATTTTTCTGTGCGTATGATGATACTTTACCGTCTTTTTTCGGCTGTTTTGACACGATTGTGTGAGATCTATTGCAGTTCTCCGGTTACTGAAAAATTCCTGATGTTTAAAGTGGCTTTAGGTTTGTTTGATTACCATTAATAAGTTCTCTTTTAGTTCTGTTAGGTCGAATATGTAATGAGAGGAGAGTTGGTGAGAGAACTTTTATATATACACATGACTACGTTTTGTTTGTTTTGTGATGAAATATTGAGAGGAAAAAGGATGATTTGAAGCTTAATGAAAAATAAGCTGCAATGTTTAGATTATATTATTTTTACCTGTAATGATTTCCCTATTTACTTTCTCTGGCATGACTTTATGTTTAATTTTTTAAATTTATTAAGCTTTAGCTTGTTTTCTTGATTTGTAAAACATCTACGCTTTAATGTCTTCACGCAATTTGAATGTCAGTGTATTTTACTCTTGGTGTTTAGCAGAACGGGCAGTTCAGCGTTTGTAAATATTGTTTTTGCAAACACTACTAGGATGGATTGCAAACTTAGCCATAGAAATTGGACTTTTCATTGAGAATTAGAGCAATTGGTCAAGTTTTTTAATTCCTTGTTGTGTTTGTTAAATTTTGGCTTACTTGTTATATGTTTATGGAAATTGGATTGCAAACTTAGCCATGGAAATTGGACTTTTAATTGAGAATTAGAGCAACTGGTCAAGTTTTTAATTCCTTGTTATGTTTGTTAAATATTGGTTTTGGAGCTCACTCATTCTTATGCCTATTACTTGTTATGTGTTAATGAAAAATTGTTATACAATTATGTAGGATGGATTCTCAAATTAAGCACGCTGTGGTGGTGAAAGTCATGGGCCGCACAGGTTCAAGAGGGCAAGTGACTCAGGTGAGAGTCAAGTTCTTGGATGATCAGAACCGATTCATCATGAGGAACGTGAAGGGACCAGTTAGAGAAGGTGATATCCTCACTTTGCTCGAGTCTGAGAGAGAAGCTAGGAGGCTCCGTTGATGGGTCAATCTCTGCTCATATAGTTTTTGGAGTCGACTTGCTAGCTAGTGAATGTCAATTTCATGAGTTCCCCCACACTTTCTTATTCTGAAGGTTTTCATATTATGACACTCGGTTTTGAGATATGAATTATATGTTTGGGATGATGACTAATGTCTCTCTCTTCTTAAATGGAGTTAAGTTTGCTTTAAGTTACTGTCTTTGGTCCCAATTTTGCTAGTTGTTTCCTCTGCATAGCATGAGATTATGGTTCTAAGATTTAATACTTGGTTTAATTCTTATTTTTAACAAAAAATTAAACACCAAATCTTAGACATTCGATTTTAATTTATCAATATTAAATTATTTTTCTCTCATTTTTTTGTAATATTTTATTTTATTTTCTTATTTCGCTCTCGTAGGCATTCGTACTCTCACAAAGTCCACTATTCTAAACAAATGGAAACAATTATAAGATTAAAATAAGTTTTGAATTAGTATCTAAATTGAAAACATATAATATTTTTTTCTTGTTAATTTATATGTTCATCGATAACTTGATACTACAAAGCATATAATTGCTGAGTTAAAGGGAAAATAAATATAGATATATGGAAGAATTAAAGGGAAAATATAGATATTTTTTTCTATAAATAGAGATTTTTTTATAAATAGATATATTTAAACAAATATTTAAATAATATAGATTTTTATTTTAAAAAAAAGGGTATGTTGTTATTTAAAAATAATGTTATATTTCAAATAAATCTATAATGTTATTTAAAAATAATATGCAATTAATTTGATTCACATATTGAATAATAGACAATTGAATAATAATAATAATAATAATAATAATAATAATGAATAATAATAATAAAAATAATAACAACGATAATAATAATTTGCATGTTGAGTAATAAACAATTGAATAATAATAATAATAATAATAATATTGAGTAATAATAATAACAACGTAGTTCATACTTTCCATCATATATGATATAGCAATTCTATTTCATTTTTTTAAAATCTCAAAACATAATATTTATTTTATCTTGTTTTATTACATATTTGTTTCAACGCCTTAAACTCCATGCACTTTACGTGAAAGGTAGTTTGCTTTTTTGTGAGCTTGTGTCAAACTAAATAACTCCTTTACTTACTATATTTAATTTCTTTCAATATTTCAATATTATTTAATATCCCATATAATTTAAAATAAACTTATCTATCATGCTACAAAAACTAAAGTCATTAAACTCGAAGTGAATGGTGGAAGTAATTTACAAATTCAAATACTTATAATAAAAATAAAGCTTTTATAAAATTTTTCAATATATATTTCACGTGTTTTAATTTTCACGATATTTATGCTATAGTAGAAATTCACACAAATTTCGTGCTTATTTAGTGAAAGTACATAAAATATGTAATTTAAGAAATATTTTAAAATTTATGCTATATTTTTTTATTATATTTATTTTTTTAAAAAATAAATTACACGTATATTTTTAGAGAATAAATAATTTTAATAAATTACGTGAATACGAAAGCCATCTGAATTTTTTATTTTACATTTTCTAGAAAAAAAAATGATTGGACACGCTGCTGCGGGTATTGTATTAGTGCCCAAATCCAAAAACCCTAAATTTTAAACGCTGGATGATAATAGCATTTGTCAAATTTGTTGTATGTAATTTTAGACTAAGAAGTGAAAATATATATTCTATTAAATTAAATCGAAAAAAAATTAAAATAATTTTTTAAAGATTAATTTAGATGTTAGAGAGTGGCAAAATAGGGTATAAATGATTTTTTTAAAATTAATGAGGATTAATGAACAAATACCCTAGTTTTTTGGGGTCTGGATGATAATAGCCCAAACCTTCGGCTATAAATTTGGAAAAACCCTAGAAAAAACGTTCACTTCCCCTTAAAGCCTCCAGAGGGTAGCAACACTCGTAACAGCAAGTGGAAGCCCTTTCCCTCTACAATCTCGGGTACTAAGATCGTTCTTTTACTTCCCGTTCTTTGTTGCCAGACAAATACGCGATTGCCTCGCTTGTTTCCCGTAATTTTATGCTAATTGGTCGTTGATGTGTTTATGTGAATGAATCGACAGAATGGCAACTGCAGTGGTGGCGGCGTCGAGTCAGGATCCGTCTCAGGCTCACTACGATGTGAAGCTCTTCAACAGATGGACTTTCGAGGATGTTTCGGTAATTCTTTTAATTTCTTTTTTCTATCTCTCATGATTTTTTTTTTTATGCTGTAATTTTTTGTGCATGATAATCAGTGAACTTGTTTCTTCTTGTAATGATTGTAGACCTGTTATATGATATGCAGATCTGCTGTTATTTTTGTTCTGTAATTGTTTATTTTCTGTCTTTTCCCGGTTAGGAATAATGTGAGTTTATATTACAACTGGAGTAGTTTATTTCTTATCATTGGGAGTTTTGATGATTTTAATAGTATTTGTTATTTGTTTTGGTTAGTGTTGGTTATGTTTACTTTGGATAATTTCATACCTGTTTGGTTTACCTTACTGATTGGGATTATTTGTGATCGAAATGATTTACTTATGCAAATGTGTCAGAAAGATCTAGATGAGATTAAACAATTGCAGTGGATGAAAACTAATGTATGCCTGAAACCTGAATATGGAACACAATCACCATTTGATATATTTTGGAATTATTTTGTTAAATCAATGAAAGTATCATGGAATTATCTCTGTCTATATGCAACAGAGAAGACTCTATCACTTCAACCTTTATGTTGACAATGTTCTATCTGCGTTCCTTTTTTTTTTTTGTGCTTTGTAATTTGGTAATTCCTAATTGGGTTGGCCTTAAATGCATGTCTATTTCCATCATGTTGATGTTTACATGTACTTGTACTCGGATAATTTTTACATTCAGAGTAACACTTTGTCAATGTTTGGAACCTATGGCTTCTCATCTCTTTCTTGAACAAGTTATCTGCAATTTTTGTTATTAAATGTTGTGTTTTCTGTGAATCCTACAGGTCAATGACATCTCCTTGAGTGATTACATTGGAGTCCAAGCAGCCAAGCATGCGACATATGTGCCTCACACAGCAGGGAGATATTCAGTCAAGCGCTTCAGGAAGGCTCAATGCCCGATCGTGGAGAGGCTTACAAACTCACTCATGATGCATGGAAGAAACAATGGGAAGAAATTGATGGCCGTTAGGATTGTGAAGCATGCTATGGAAATTATTCATCTTTTGACTGACCAGAACCCCATTCAAGTTATTGTTGATGCTGTCATCAACAGGTATATACTGTGTGCTTCTAAATTTGTTAGATGGAAATTTTCTTAAAGCACATATTATGTATGTATTGATTTTCCTGTGACCTTTTGTAATTTCATATTTAAGATGTGTGCCTGTTTGGACAATTTTGCTTTTGCTTATCTTAATTGGTTGTTGTTTGTTGTTACAGTGGTCCTCGTGAAGATGCTACCAGAATTGGTTCTGCTGGTGTTGTAAGACGTCAGGCTGTTGATATCAGTCCCTTGCGACGTGTGAATCAGGCAATTTATCTGCTTACTACTGGTGCACGCGAATCTGCATTCAGAAACATCAAAACAATTGCTGAATGCTTGGCTGATGAACTCATCAACGCTGCAAAGGGTTCATCTAACAGGTAATTGCGGCATTCTGCTGTTATGCCATCTTATTCATGCAATTTCTCCAACTATTTGCAACTATCTTTTGGTCACTTTGAAACTGATTGTATTTTCTTCTCCCATTTTTAGCTATGCCATTAAGAAGAAGGATGAGATCGAGAGAGTTGCCAAGGCCAACCGTTGAAGATGTAATAGAGTCATAGAGAAGCAGAGGAAATTTTTCTTGGTTTTCAGCATTATTGTTTTTACTTTTGGACGACAAGAATGCTCAATTGGTTTTGTTTTTTGTCAGACTATATTGGATTTCATCTTGTTGGAGTTTTGAATAGATAATATTATTAAGGATGCGTTTAGTGACATGAAAATTGCTCTGAGTGTGCTACTGCACTGGTTCGATAGACATGGATAGTTGTAGTCCAGAAAACCTAATCTGTCTCAACTTAGTACTTATTTGATGTTTCTGATGTTCTTCTTATAAATGTCGCGTCAATGTTTCTCCTATTGTTTGTTCTTGTTGATGTTTCAATGATGCGTAGATTGGATGAATGCATGCCCGTTTTGTTCTTGGATATCCTTTTAAAAGCCTCCTGCTGGTGCGATAACATGTATTGAGCATTATACAATTAAATATATTAAATAAAAAGTTACAGTGTATATGTGTGTCAGACATTATTCATTAGAGTTAACATGGTATTATTATTGTAGCCAGGGATTATCTGACAGATGAATAGGAACAGAAAAAGGACTCAAATTCTAGAGCGTGTTGCCTTGGCTTATTAATTTTTCTACGAAAAAACATATCTTGTAAAATTTATTTTTATAAAATTTAAAATTATTTTTGTCTTATTTAATGTAAGATTTTGGTATATTTTTTTATTTAATTTTATAATATTTTTACAGTAAAATTTTACATATATTTTTTATATTTTATTTTAAAATTTATAATATAAATATAAATGCTGTTGTTATATTTTTATGAACGTGTTTGTTATATTTGTTATGCACGTACGAGTATTTAATTAAGATATTATAATTAGAAAAAGTTTAGTTATAATATTATTACTTGTTATAAATTAAATTTGTGAATAAAAGACATATTTATTGGCATAGAATTTGTCCTTGCAAAAATCAAAAATACCCATTTTCTTATGTTTGCAATTCTGTCGCAACAGGCCCGAAGTTCTGAAAATCTTAGAGACCTCCAGTAGACTGAAATTGTTCATGCAAAATAAGCTTGTACGCCGGGGTACCATACTCTACAATATCAAAACTCAATTTGTTCTCGTGGACGTCTTTAGTCTCTCCTCTTCGATAAGAGATGACAAACTGCAACTTGAAACCTAGGAACAAGCATTAAGTGGAGGGATTCCATGTACGGTCTTTACCAGAGGATCTCTCCAATCAGAGATCGAACAGTCTCGATCGTTCCGAAGCTCGACCAATGTGTTGAAGAAGGACGACGCGTAGACAAAGACCAGCTCCAAGTCTTCGTCAAGCAGTTGCGATCCGACGGACGATTCACTCACGCTCGTGAGGTAGTTTTATATGACATAGAAAACGCCGCGTTTTGTCGTCTATGAAATTCTAGGGGAAGGAAAAACTGTTATCTGGGTCTCCTTTTTTAGATCTTACTGTTATAATCTTTGCCTCTTCCTTCTGCAGATATCTGCGTGACAGAAGGTACTTTGCACTTACAGTTGATGACATTGCCTTTCAACTGGACCTTATTACCAAAGTTAAGGCATAGAACAAGCAGAAAGTTATTTCAGTAATGTTCCGCAAAAATTAAGGGTCCTTGAAGTTCATAGTGTTCTTCTCAACTGCTATGTCCATAAAAAATCTGTGAAGAAAGCAGAGGCCACCATGCAGAAAATGAGAGATTTGGGTTTGGCTGGGACAAGAGTGGTTTACAATTCCATGTTTTATCTTTATTATCGGACTGGAAATTATGAGAAACTGGAGAGTCTAATGCATGAAATAGAAGAAAAGGGCATCGGTTGTAACAAATATACGTTCGGCATCTGCCTTAGTGCATATGCAGCTGCTTCTGATGTGAGGGTATTGATAAGACCGTTGCTTTGATGGCATCGGATCCTATTGTCGATTGGAACTGGTCAATTTATGCTGATGCAGCCAATGGTTATGCTAAAGCTGGGCTCCTGGAAAAGGCTTTTGGAATGCTGAAGAAATCCGAGGGACAAATATTTGGTAAAGATGTCAGTAGAGCATATAACGCTCTTATCAGACAAAATGCTACATGTGGGAAGAAAGACGAGGTTTTTAGAGTTTGGGAACTGTACAAGAAGAAGGTGGAGGTTAACTTTTACTACCTTCGGTTTCTGAAATTCGATGACCTATAAAGTGCCGAGAAGATTTTTGAGGAGTGGGAATCCGAGAATTGATCGTATGATATCCGAATTTCAAACTTGTTGATCAGTGCATACTTCTTTTGCAGAAGGCCGAAACGCCTATAAGCGAGGCAAAATTGAAGTGGGGGAACCCTCAACTGAAGGAAGACATGGTACTACAGGGCAATCGGGTATCTTCGGAATAATCAAACTCAACAAGCAGTTGAAGCTATGAAGGAAGTATTAGCGGTTTATTAAACTCCGTACAGGTGGAAGCCGAGTGTTGAAAGCTTGTCTGCCTGTCTAGATTACTTCAAAGATGAAAAAGATACGGAGGAAGCAGAGAATTTTGTAAAATTACTCAGAGACAAGGATATTATCCCTGCGGATCTGTAAGATAAATTGTTTAAGAATGTTCAAAATGAGAAATCAAACTTGGATGCACTCAGGGTTTTGTATGGTCATTCCTTAATTGGAAACGAAGAACCACTCTCAGAGATTTAACGAAACAGGAGAAAACACGTCGAAACACAAATGTGGAGTATCTCTGAACTTTCATGGAAGCTAGAGCAAGATTGAAGATTGACAATGAGCATGAAGGTTCATCTGGTGGAGTACCTTCAAATCATTCTTTTTGGAAGACATTTTTCATGTTCACTCTGCTGTAATGGAGATAATGCCTCTTCTGGATTCATCACTCGGCCATTCGACTGTAATCAAAGAAACGAATTTCATCTTGGCAGCAGTAAAACGGCCGAGTTATATTGAAAGAGCTAGACTGGTTGTTGATTACTGACTCGGCTGTCAGTATTTTTGGATTTAAAATAATTTTAATTATTGAATTAATACGCTTTAATTATTGAAATTATATCAATGTTATATAATTAATACACTGTAACTAAAACACATACCAAACTTAATCTCAACCATCCAATAAAAATCAACGGTCTATAAACAACAAAATTTTATTTGTATAAAATATAAATCCCGCCTAACCTCATTTTTATATATTTACATAATATATTCTTAACATAACATGTTCAGATGATCAGGCCCAATATTAACAAAATGAAATAAAATAAAAAAGTTATGTCCGTATTTGTTATTTTAAAGAAATTAGAGACCTATACGTTATTATCCCTTCAACAGCTTAAACCCTCCTCCGGCTGTAATCGATCTGCCCCGTAAATTTTTTTTTTAATCCCTCTGGACACTGAAATTGTTCTTGGAATGAGGCTTGTACGCCTGAGTACAGTACTTCACAACATTGAAACTCAGTTCGGTGCCGGATATGTGTCGGGTTTTTCGTCCTACTCAACCGAGACGAGAACTGCTACTCGAAGTAAAATAAATAGTTTGAGGAATGGTTCAATGTATAAATTGTACCGTAGGATTACTCCAATCGGTGATCGAGCGGTCTCGATCGTTCCGCTGCTCGACCAATGGGTCGAAGAAGGAGGACCCGTAGACAGGAAACAGCTCCAAATTTTCATCAGGAAGTTGCGATCGTACAAACGATTCGCACACGCTCTCGAGCTATTAATTTTCATCTATTTACGTTATGAAATCTTCAATTTTATTTTTATTTTTGAAAATTGATTCAACGATCCGTTTTGTTTGTTGCCTTAAAACCGTAGGGAAGAACAATGAATTTCGATTTTTTTTAACTTTATTCATTGTTTAATTTTGCTCATAACGAAGCAGCAGGAATGTACATTATGAAATTTAATTTATTTTTTATATTTTATTTTGGGTAATTTCATTGCAATTCAAGAATTTCTGTCAAAATGGAAGCTTTTCAGAACGAGATTCGAAGTTTGCAAAGAAATTTGATTATTCCATTTGTATTGAGTAAATGTCTGCAATGGACATTGTTAGGTTCTATTACGGTTTTGACAAAGGTTTTTTGCGATTCATTTTGTATCGTTGAAGGCTTTATTATTATTTATTTTGCTAGTATCTGCATAGCAATTTAATCACACTATCGTTCTAATAGTGTTGGGTTCCTTTTTGGGATGTAAATTGAAGTGAATTGACAAAGCGATAGACTTTTGCATGGGATGCAAGAGTTTCATACTCAAATAGCCAAAACTTTGATTTCTGCTGTAATATGTGTAATTCTTTGGTGGATTCTATAAACTTAAGTGAGGTTCAGTTTTGACGGAGAAAAGACAGTTAGTTAGGAGGTTTTATTTTTTTTTTCTTGATTAATTAGGATTTAGCTTATCAAAATTCTTTGCTCATGTGAAATTATTGCTTATTTAGGAATAGGATTTATAGTAGCATTTATAGGTTTATTGTTCCTTAGTTCATTCAATAAAACAAATATATTTTCTATTAAACCCTTTGTGATTTGTTTTCTTGTAAATTCGGCAAATCTCTTTTTTGAGAGTTATCTTCTCTGGTGGATTCAAGATGTACACTAGAACAACATGTGGCATCGCTTTAGCGCTGCCTCAAGTTTCATTAATATATATTTTTTAAATGTGTCTTTTTCACTTGTGATCAGAAGCCTATTGATTGTCCAAACGGTATAGGACCCCTTGTAACTTATCGAGAGATTGAGGTAGTTGACTTATATATATATATATATATATATATATATATATATATATTCTGCCAATCAGATTTGGGCAAGCATACAATTTTGAGCTGCTACTGATAAATGGACCAACTTGTAGGTGTATCTGTAAAGATGCTAAACATGTTATATGATTTCTGGGTTCTCGTCATTTGTTCTTTTAGGGTTCTACTTTTGTGATCTCTCATTCCTTCCCTATTCCCAGATATCTATGTGGATGACAGACAAGAGGCATTTCGAACTCACATCTGCTGATGTTGCCGTTCGGCTGGACTTGATTGCTAAAGTTCAAGGAATAAAACAAGCAGAAAATTATTTCAGCAATGTTCCGAAAAATTTAAGGTGTTGTGGGGTCTATAGTGTTCTTCTCAACTGCTATGCCAGAACAAAATCCATGGAAAAGGCAGAGATTATCATACAGCAAATGAGGGATTTGGGATTGGCTATGAGAAATATAGATTATAATTCCATGCTTAATTTTTATTATCAGACTGGAAATTATGAGAAACTTGACAGTATGATGCATGAAATGGAAGCAAAGGGTATTGGTTATGACAAATACACATTGGGAATCTGTCTTAGTGCATATGCAGCCGCTTCTGATGGCGAGGGAATTGACAAGACTGTGGCAATGATGGAATCTGATCCCAGTATTGTTTTGGACTGTACGATTTATGCTACTGCAGCAAGTGGATATGCAAAAGCTGGAAATGTCAATAAGGCTTTGGCAATGCTGAAGAAATCTGAGGGACTAATAATGGATGTTCAATCCACTGGAGCGTATGATTTTCTTATCGCACAATATGCAGCCTGTGGTAATAAAGATGATGTTTTAAGAGTTTGGGAACTGTACAAGAACAACTTGAAGGTTTATAATAAGGGCTGTTCTTATGTCATACATTCCGTGCTAAAATTTGATGACCTAGAAAGCGCCGAGAAGATTTTTGAGGAGTGGGAGTCCTTGGATTTACGATATGATTTCTGAATTCCAAATTTCTTGATTAGTGTGTACTGCAGAAAAGATCTTCTGCCGAAGGCTGAAACTCTTATCAACAAGGCAACATTGATGGGTGGCAAGCCTAATGTGAGGATGTGGTACACTATGGCAACAGGGTATCTTCAGAATAATCAAACTCCAAAAGCAGTGGAAGCGATGAAGAAATCATTAGTGATTTGTGAAAATCAAACCAAGTGGAGGCCGAGCAAGGAATGTTTGGCTGCCTGTCTGAAATACTTTAAAGAAAGAAGAGATATTGAGGGGGCCAAGCACTTCTTAAAATTACTGGTGGATAAGGATATTATCTCTGTGGATATTCAAGACAGATTGTTGAATAATATTCGAAAGGGTTGATCAAACTTGGTTGTAGACAGCCGAGTTCCTTGGTGATTCTTCATTTGGAAGGGGAGAAGCGCTTTCAGAATCCAAGGATTATAACAGTGATTCAATAAAAGAAGAGGTACAATGTCTAACACAAAATCGAATAATTTCTGAGCTTTCTTCAAGATGGAGATTGGAAATGCTAAGAAGAATGAAGGGTTTCTTCCATTTCATGTTCATTTTCGGATAATGGAGATAAGGCCAAATTATCTGTTCATAATCTTAGATCATTCGTCAGCGATTGGACTGTAATTCATCGGTTGAGTTTTGACTTGGCTGCAGTAACACAGGACACTGGTTGAAAAAGCTGTTATTCATTTTGACTTGGCAGCAGTAAAACAGGACAGTAACTGAAAAAGCTAGACTGGTTATTGATTCATTAATCATGGCTGTTCACATTATTGAGGCTAGTGACATAAAAGTTGTGGAGGATGAAGCTTGATGCCAAAGTTTTGTTAATTATTTTAGAATTTTTAACTAAAATACCCCATTTTCAGGTCCATCTACGTCTATTATACAGAGTTTCAAATTCCTTATATTTTAAAGTTAAAGGTTCGATATTTGAAAAAAAGTGTTTTTGTTTTTTTTATTTTTTTTAATCGAAATATTGAGAGATGGATGAATTTTGTCTCTTTCAATGAAATTCATCTCTTGTCCGACGAAATAAATATAAAAAATTTTGTAATTTGTACTAAAAATATAAGTAGGCTTAAAAAGTAGGACATAAATATAAAAAATTTATTATTTTAACGTGGTGCAAAAATAAAAAGAAATGAAAATTTTGAATTTGGGTCAAGCCCATGCTTAGGCCCAATGGCAAGCCCATCATTTGATAGAACAGATAAAATAAAGGAACACTAAAACCCTTGAACGATAAACCCCCAGCTCCGATTACCGATTTTGGTTTACCCTAAACCCGACCCTGCTCTGCTTTCTCTGTACACTGAAATTGTTCTTGCAAATGAAGCTTGTGCGTCTGAGTACGATTCTGCATAATATCAACGCTCAGTTCGGTCCAAGAAATGTGTTGGGTTTGTCTTCATACTCAACGACGACGGCAATTCGGAACCTCCAAACTAGTATGTGGAGGGGTTCAATGCATGATCTTTATCGTAGGATTTCTCCAATCGGAGATCCAACGGTGTCGATCGCTCCGCTGCTGGACCAATGGGTCGAAGAAGGACGACCTGTAGACAAAGAACAGCTACAAGTCTTCATCAAGGAGTTGCGATCCTACAGACGATTCAGACACGCTCTCGAGGTATAACACCTTTTTTCTTTTTTTTTTTTTGTAAAAATGACTTAAACGCTTGCTTTTTGTCGTATTAAATATGTAGGAAGAAAAAGGGCTATTTATTTATTCTTTTTTTAAAAAATTTATTGGTAACTTGATTTTGTTAATTTGGTTTGTTTGTTTTGTTATTTGTGAAGCGAAAGAATATGAAAAATGAAATTTGATTATAACGTTGGTATTTTCATTGCAATTCAAAGAAGTTTTATTTATTTCTCTAAAAATTCTAAGTTAATAGAAATACTGTATGAAGTCGGGAAGTGGCAGGATTGACGAATTATTTGTAATGAATCCATTAGGCTTGATTGAGGACATGATTAGGGTTTATTAGTTTTGTTGGGAAGCTTGTGAACTATTATTTACAAAACCTCTTATTTACATAATAATTGTTTGCCAATTTCGATTTTCTTCCACAAACTTAACAACAATTTTGATGATGAATACATTTTGTTTTTATTTTTTTTTTAAAAGCACATTGTGATTAAGTGGACTCAAACAAATCAGTGGCATGGTGCACTTAATCGATATTTATGTTCACGGAACCTTAAGATAAATGCGGGCATTGTGATGCTGCTTTTCCAAAAACTTAAAAAGTTTTTTGGAGCCAACTTGCTAAAACTTTTGCATCTGATTTCATAGGTGTATTTTGTAAATGGATACCTTAAACATGAATAGGGCTCAGCTTCAATAATGGACATAACTGCAAATGTGTTTTCTAGCTTTGATCCAACTGCCAAATGATAATTCAATTTGTTTATGACATGTTATCGATCCCGGTTAACTGTGTTCATCTAGAAAATTCATCATCTGTAGAGAAATTGCTGTGGTTGATCAGAGCTTTTCGATATTCTGCCCTTTAGATTTTTGGTATTATTTGTTTTGTTAACCTGTTCTACTTTCTGTGTTTTTTTCATCTCTAATTTTTGGCATCCTAATATTATGATCTCTCCCTCTGTCTCTTTCCTAGATATCTATGTGGATGACTGACAAAAGGTACTTTGTTCTCACTGTTGCTGATGCTGCTGTTAGGCTGGGCCTGATCACTAAAGTTAAGGGAATAGAACAAGCGGAAAATTATTTCAGCAACATTCCAAAAAAGTTGTTGACTCTTGAGGTTTATTCTGCTCTTCTCTACTGCTATTCCGATGTAAAATCTGTGGAAAAAGCAGAGGTCATTATGCAGAAATTGAGGGATTTGGGGCTGGCCAGGACAACACTAGTTTACAATTGCATGCTTAAACTTTACTACCAGGCTTGTAATTATGAGAAACTTGACAGTTTGATGCAGGAAATGGAAGAAAAAGGCATTAGTTATGACAAATATACATTTGGCATCCGTCTGAGTGCATATGCAGCTGCTTCTGATAGTGAGGGAATTGACAAGATTGTGAAAATGATGGAAGCGAGTCCCAATGTTGCTTTGGACTGGACTAGTTTTGCTACTGCAGCAAATGGGTATGCAAAAGTTGGGCTTCTGGACAAGGCTTTGGCAATGCTAAAGAAATCCGAGGGACTAATATTTAGTAAAAAGGGGAGTAGAGCATATGAATCTCTACTCACACAATATGCAAAATATGGGAAGAAATATGAAGTTTTAAGAATTTGGGAACTGTACAAGGAACAGGTGAAGGTTTTCAATAAGGGATATTTATGTGTCATACCTTCTTTGCTGAAATTTGATGACTTAGAAACTGTTGAGAAGATTTTTGAGGAGTGGAAATCTCGAAATTTACCATATGATTTCCGAATTCCGAACTTCTTGATCAGTGAGTACTGCAGAAAAGGTCTTTTTCAGAAGGCTGAAACTCTTATAAACCAAGCAAAACTGAAGGGCGTGAAGCCTCTTATGAAGACATGGTACTTGATGGCAGTCGGATATCTTCAGAATAATCAAACCCAAAAAGCAGTGGAAGCTATGAAGGATGCATTAGCGATTTATCGGACTCCATCCAATTGGAAGCCAAGTGCGGAAAGTTTGGTTGCCTGCCTAGATTACTTTGAAGATGAAGCAGATTTGGAGGGAGCAGAGAATTTCATAGAATTACTCGCGGACAAGGGAATTATCCACGCAGATCTTCAAGATAGATTGTTGAAGAATGTCCGAGATGGGAAATCAAACTTGGATGCATTCAGGGAGTTGTATAGTGATTCTTTGAATGGAAACGAAGCGGCTACTTCAGAGTCCGAGGATGACAGCGGTGACTTAATCGAAGAAAAGTAAACATGTTGAAACAGAAATTTGAAATCTCTTAGCTTTCTCGCGCCATGTTTAAGAGTTAAAACAAGCGCAAAGGTTTTATTTGCTTTGATGGTAAGACATTTTCTTGTCATCATATTGGGATTATGGAGATAAACCGATTTCTGGATTTTTTTTAAAACCAAATCTTAGGATTGTATAGATGTTTTACCCATCTCATCACTTGGCCTGTTGTTCCGAGTACTCGTTAGACCATTATTAATAATATTTAAAGTAACAATATAATAATAATCATAAGATCTTAGCAGGTTTGGCCAGTACAGAGGATGCAAGATTTGTACTTTTTTTTTTTTTTAAATTTTTTTTATTAATTATTTTAAATTTTATTTTTATATTTTAAATATTTTATAATAATTATTTTAAATTTTATGTTAATTAAATTAATTTTATATTTTATATATTTTTTCAAAAAATTTAAAATAATTTTATTTTAAATTATTTTTATATTTATAATCAACTTTGAAATGTCTACGCGAAAATGATTATTTTGAATAATTTTATGTTCATAACTAATTTTATATTTAACAAAAAAATTAAATAATAAATAAATATTAATTTAAATATTAAATATTATAATTGCTCCATGCTATAGTGAGAATGACATTGAGTCGCATAAGTGACTTGGGTTCAATTATCATGTCGACTCAATAGTATACTCGAGCAATCGAATTGTTATAATTTTTAATATTTTAATTAATATTTATTAGTATTTATTTATTATTTAATATTTTATTTAAATGTAAAAGTAGTTATAAAAGCAAAATCAACCAAAGTGGATTTAAAGTGGCGAGTTTGATAAAAAAATTTTAGAATTTGTCATAAATATAAAAATAATTTAAAATAAAATTATTTTTAAAATTTTTTATTAATTGTTTTAATTTTTTATTTTATATTTTAAATTTTATATTAAGAATATAAGTTAATATAAGATGATGTATTTTATATTAATAATAAATTATTTAACATATCCTAATTTATAAGATAACCTGTAGTATATTATTTAACTTTTTAAAATTTTTTTAAAAAATTACAAAATAAATATTTAGGATTGTACGGTACAGTGCCATAGCATTGTGAGTACCCACAGTGGACTTTGTAAGTCATTAACGGGTCCAAACCAAAAGCTTATTCCCCTACCGGATTAACTAAATTCACTTGCCAAACATGCCAGTATCTTCTTTCACTAAAGGCAGCCAACAAAAAAGGAGGAGGGGTTCGAACTAGACAACAACAAGACCGACATCGAAAACGACGACGTTGAGCTCGACGAAGAAGATGGCATGCCAATGCTCAGCTCCCAAGCTTTAACATTCAATTAAAAAATAAATAATAATACATCATTTAAATCTTAAATTTAGGCTAAATTTAAAAGTAATTTCCAATTATTGGTACGGATTGTTCTAATTATTAATTACTTATTAGTATTTAGTTTTTTGAAGCAATTTATGTATGTTTTAATCTAATTAACTCTTATTTAATTAATTATAATAGTTAAAATATTTAATAAATATTTATTTTTTACTTAATTATTAATCGCTCATTCAATTATATTTAATAATTAATAATTTTATTTTATAATAATTTAAATTAAAAATTATAATATTATAATTATTTATATTACATTAACATAAAAAGTCTTACATAAGGTAGGCTCGTTATGTTAATTAATATTTTTTTAATTAAATTATATATATTTTTTATTTTATATATTTTATTTTAAATAATAATTAATACGTTTTAAATATTAAATTATAATTAATGTATAATAATTTTAAATAATTTTAAAAATATAATTATTAAAACTGTATAATAAATATTATTTTTTTTATTTTTTTAATTTATATATTTTTTCTCTCGCTGATTAGATGATTCCAGAACTGACCTGCACTCTCTGTGGGTTGACATAGTAAATGTAT
>CP135581.1:794858-893313 GCA_032401905.1 Swietenia macrophylla
TAGGTCTCATTTTTAAATATCTGATATATATTTTTTATTTTATATATTTTATTTTAAATAATAATTAATACGTTTTAAATATTAAATTATAATTAATGTATAATAATTTTAAATAATTTTAAAAATATAATTATTAAAACTGTATAATAAATATTATTTTTTTTATTTTTTTAATTTATATATTTTTTCTCTCGCTGATTAGATGATTCCAGAACTGACCTGCACTCTCTGTGGGTTGACATAGTAAATGTATGTAATAAATGTTTTTTTTTTTTCCTTTAATTAGACCATTAAAAGCTTTTAAATATCTGATTGAGATTCCCATTGGGTTTCGAGGGAGCAAATGAAACGTCAGGATAACTTGAGACCTGCGAATTACCTGACCCGACTTTTAAGTCAACTTCAAAATTAGGTAGATCCGACCCGGGACCAAATTTTCGAAATCTCGAGATTCTGCGGCATCATCCGAGATGCCATGTGTATAAAGATCGGTAGATCCAGACAAACATTGAAATGAAGTCACAGAGAATTTAGTTTGTTTATTCATCTTCTGACGTTAAGAAATGAGACCTAACATTGTTTCCGAGGTAAGCTCAGACCTAACACTTAAGTCTGTTAGGGTTTTGTAATTTGAAGAATCGTGAATTGTTCTTGAATCTTGATGTTAAGTGAAACTTGGCATTATTGGTTTGGATGATGAGAATATGTGAGACAAGTAAGGGAAATGGAAGTTCGTTGAATTTGTATCTCGTTATGTTTTGTCAAAAATCTGGACTTGGTTGAGTTGAGCATTTTCTGCCCCTGAAGTTTAATGTAGAATTTTAGAAATAATTTTGGCGGATTTTGTGGCGAAAAGGTTTGTCATATAATGCGATTATGAATGAATGAAGTGGAGAAATGAAATTTGCGATGTTTTTGATAATTTTCTGTGTGTTTATATTTGCTGCGAGGATTAGTTGCCTCTATTGTTTTTGAAATGCTAAAGGTGGCTATGAAATTGTTTACTGTTTTTAATGACGTGGAGCTATAGGCAGCTGAGAAACTGATTGTTTCTTTTGCCTTTTTGTAATGAATTTCTATTGCCAGATTGGTTGAGAAGGGAGGTTGTACTGGCGGTGTAATTACTTGAAAAGAATAACAATTTAGTATAGTTTTTCAGCTTTATGTCATTGATATTTAACTTTAATATTAATTTTGTCTTTATTGGTGTATAGGCGGGGTTGTCTACTAGAGTGAACCAGTGGTGGGAAGGTATTCCGTTCTTTAGTTCTGCACTGGTGATAGTTTGTGGGACAATTTACTTGATCTGCCTCTTGACTGGATATGATTCCTTTTATGAAATATGCTTCTTGCCGTCTGCAGTTATATCGCGGTTTCAAGGTACATTCATGCAGTCTCACAAAAAGTTATATTTACCATCACAAATATTTGGATACAAGTATCTATGGGGGCTTTATCCATTTATTGTAAAAAATTTGTCTAGGTCCATGAGAGACTGGATTTTGTTTCCATTTTGACTGTAATAGTTAATCATTTTAAGAATTCTCAGTGTCATTAGAAATAACTCCAAATATAAGTTGTATGCAATTCCTCACCTTGTAAATTCCATGATTTGTTGCCCCATTCTATCATCTATTTGTTTTTCTTGTTATGTTTTTATTTTGTTTCTGCTGGATTTTTCATGTTCTGTATCCCGCATAATTTTGAATATGAAGCTCTTTTTTTTTTTTTGGGTGCAAAATAACTTTGAATTATGACTTTTCGTGCTATTTATGCCATGAATATATGATCACTCAAGTTGGTCTTAGATAATGTTGAGTATGGGTCATTGGTTATGAAGGAAACATAACAATTGAAATTAATTCATTGATGCCATAATCTAATGTTGCTATATGGTTGTGCCAAATTTCGGAAAAATCATTTTCTTTGGTAAATGTGAACTATTTAGACTTTGAATTATGTATCGGATTCAAGCATTACCTCATTTAGAACCAACTTTGGTATAAATTCATATGTTTGTGCAATTTTTCTTTAGAGAGTGGTTTATATTTGTTGTATGGCATTAATTGTATTCTTTTATGTTGCAGTTTACAGGATTTATACCGCCATTGTTTTTCATGGTTCACTGCTGCATGTTCTATTCAACATGTTGGCTTTTGTTCCTTTGGGTTCTGAATTGGAGAGGATCATGGGATCTGTCCGCATGTTATACATTATAATTTTGTTGGCTACAAGCAATGCTATTTTCCATCTTCTAATTGCATTGGTGTTGGTCCACAATCCTCTTCATTCATTTGAGCATCTTATGGATGAGTGTGCAATAGGCTTCTCAGGAGTTATTTTCTCTTTGATCGTGATAGAGACAAGTTTGAGTGGAGCACAATCTAGGAGGTTGGTTTTCCCTAGTTCTTCATCATCTTCTTCTTCTTGCTTCTGTTGTTGTTCTTCTTTTTCTTTCTCTCTCTTTTTCTCTCTATTTTCTCTTTGATTGGCATAGAAACATTTTTTGTACTGAATACTTAAGAGAAACAAATGTCATGTTTACAGACTCCTACATCACTTTCATACGCATGAATCCTATATTTTATCATCATGGTAGACTTTCTAATAGTTCTTGAACTGAGTTGCAACTTCTTTCTTTGTTCTGCAGTGTGTTTGGTCTCTTCAATGTGCCTGCTCAGTGGTAAATGCAATAGCTTGCCCTGGCATGTTCGATTATCTTTTTTTTTTCTATAATATTGATATTCAACTTCTCAAAGGCAGTATCTATAATGGAATCTTATGCTTCAGGTATCCATTGATCTTGTTGGTACTGTTCCAGCTTCTTATGACTAACGTCTCATTACTTGGACACCTATGTGGCATTTTGTCTGGATTTGCATGTATGTTTTCCACTTTTTACTTCAAATCATATCTTTTCTTCTCATATAATAATCAGCGCTGCTATATAATTTGAGGAAGTCATTGAAAATATGTGTGTCTGGCTCTACATTTTCAGATACCTATGGCTTGTTCAATTTCCTTATACCTGGAACATCCTTTTATTCTGCCATTGAGTCTTCCTCTTGGCTTGTAAGTATTTCAATGGAATTGGATTGTGATGGAAGATCTTTTTTGATTTCCATTCTTTTATTGGATTGTTTGTATACTTTGGCTTTTTACTTGACTGAGGATAAATTGAATTGCCTGCTTTTGGGTCAAGATAGATGGAGTTGTAAATATTTCCAATGATTTTGGAGATCTGCAGGGTAATTGAGGGAAAAAAATAAAGAACAAATCCTGTTATGTACTTTAGTGGGATTTGCATTTTGATTTAGTACTTGTCACAGAAGACTGTGCCAGTCCCCCCTATGGATCTTAGCTACTACCCCATTAAAAGCTTAATAGCGCTGAGTTGTGCGGCTATATTCCCTACACATTCACATGCATGCATGTAGACCTCATATATAACGTTAACATCTCCGATGAAGGCTTCTTTCCTGATTTTGGATTGTTTACATTATTCATTTCTTATTCATTTCTATGTTTTATTGTACTTTGCATTGCATCATTTATGTCAACAGGTCTTTATTTGCACCTTCAGTCTGCATTCTTTCTGATGCTGCTTTTGTCCTTGTCCTCATTTCACTTTAAGAAGTCGCCATGGTTATGCTTAGGAGTTACAAGTAACGAGGGAAATATAAAATGTTGACATGTCTCTCCTTCATGTGACCCTGTGTAACATATCTTACGCTTCGTTTGATATTGAGGTTTTGTGGCTTTGAAGCCTTAACTGCTGTGAGATGGAAGCACTAGATGCCAAATACTAATGGAAAATGTGTGGGTCCCATTAAAAGTTGGTGTTACTAAATAGTTTTTTGGCTTACTTTGAAAGCATGGCAGAAGTACCACAATTCCGAAGGAATCCTTAATAACCATACTAATGAGACCTGCATTTCATGGAAATTTTGTGCACTTGAGTTTTCTTTTCTGTCGCCATTACATTTTCATATATATATATATATATATATATATATATATATATTTAAAACTAAATAACTTCGATATTTTCCATTGCGAATTTCAGTCCACTTGCATAAGACGGCCTAAGTTTATCTTGTGCACTGGGGGAAATCCTTCAGGTTTCATCCCGACTTATTCTGGCCAGAATACAAGTTCCAGGTAAACATCAAACTCTGTAAACCAGTCTACTTTGTACACCTAAAAGCTATCTAACTTGATAAGTTCTATTGCACAGTGGATTATTTTCTGGAAATATATGGAGAAACTTTTCTTCGTGGATGCCACGGAGGGAAACATCTACCCAGGTATTAAATCAATTAACTTTAGAGGATTTTTCACATTGTTAAACGCAATATTGGATATGTTTACTATAAGCCATTGTTGATCCAGCCAAAGTTGATTATCTGGATATGATTCTAACCTACAGTAATGTTGTGCAATTTTACCATTTCTACCATGGAATTATGAACTCGTGATGTAAATCCAATCTTTTATTTTTGCTTCACTTTTTACTTGAAGATGCAACCCTCAAACTGAATAGTTTTTGTTATGTTTCTTGAACTAATTGTGCTCTGGAATTTGTGGTCATTGAAGTTTTTATGCATCAAAAGATGAGCAGAACACAATGGTCTGGAATGTGTGCATGTGGTGCTTCTTCTGTTTTTTATCTCTTATATTAATACTTTCCAGAATGAGGGATGTTGGTCCATTTTAGTTTCCTCTATATCTTTTGCTGTCCATGTATTCCACAAACATTGTAATGTCAAATTTTTACTCAAAACGACATCAATCAACTGATCTTCTCTTAATGACTTGCAGCCAATACAAGACAGCCGGTTCCCTGGGAGAGCAAGGACTCTTGGTTCCAGCCAAAGTCCTGCAAATGCAGATTCAAACCTACAGGCAAGACTTCTCGATAATAGCAGCCCTGAGAATCGATCCCATATGGCCGCAATTGATACAAGAGAGCGGCTACCAGATGAAAGGTATCACAAGAAATTTCAATGCTTCTCAAAGATCAACTTCATTATTGGCCTAAGCATGGCATAATAGTTTTAATTAATGTCCTCCCATTCTTCTACATGTGAAGGCCAATATAAGAATGTTTTGCTTTACGTTATTGTGTTTCTTGTTGAGAAATCTACTAAGCTTGTGAATGATCTTATTGAGCTGTTTTCGTTCTTTTTTGCTATGATATTAATGGAGGACATATATTTATATTTAGAAACTCCTTAAATAATCTCTCTAGACACTGTTTAACTAATGATAAAATCGCTAACAAATAGGGATTTCTTGCCTTTCTTTGTTGTGATCGTTTTCAGGTGGCCAGCTGTGGATAATGCGGTTGCAGTTGCCAGAGGTCCTGTAGGGCAACAGGTTTTCTTTCTACGGATTTGGAGTTAGACTAGACTTTTCCCTTTGTCATGGTTTCTTTGGTACTTAAACTTTCTCTTGTTTTCTTTTCCTGTGGATGCAGGGCTCAGTTGTATCCGACGAAGAAATCCAAAAACTTGTTTCAATGGGTTTTGATAAGGTAAAAATTGAATCATCCAATTTATGTGTTTGCAACATCACTTCATTTCAAATTCTGGTCTGGTTCTCTATATCCATCATACTATATAGCAATTCTTAAATCATTTGACAGGTTGGTAGCACTTGCTGTTATGCATATATGTGAAAACAAGACCAAGGTTCTGATTCTAATGCTCTGTGGTTGTTTCAGACACAGGTAGAAGTTGCTCTAGCAGCTGCAGATGGCGATCTTAATGTTGCTGTGGAAATTCTCATGAGCCAGCAGGTTTGTATTCGAGAGTCAATTTGGTCCAAGAATAATGTTTATTGGCCTTCGTTTCTCTAACCTTTTTGGTTTATGGATAATTATATGCAGGGGTAACTTTGTAAAGGAATCTCCTCCACTTGACTTCTCAAATGTGAAATTACATTTCAATTGGTTGGTATGATCCCCTTATAATGTCTGTGGACTTTTGTCTTACGGTTACTGTATAGCATTTCTGACATGATTACAGATTGGAAAATGAAATATTTTGGACAACAGTGTACTAACTTTTGTTAAAAGAAAAGAACAAGATGGTCTTCATACATGTTTTGACCTCAGGAACCTCGAATTGAAAGAAATGTGATCTTATCATCATTAAAGAATACTACTGTAATCACAATATTGTTTGGACATTTTTTGTGCGAAAGTGACATTGAATTGGTGTTTATCCGAATATCTTTTGCTAAACGGAAAAGCATATTAATATTGTGTTTGGGAATGTTTTAGGAAGCAAAAATGTGCTTCTTGGAAGCACTGTGAAAGTGTTTAATTTATGGTGTTCAGTGTGAAGCATATAATGCTGCTGCCACCATCTCTCAGTGCCATTCAATCTCTGGAGCCGTGCTTCTGTCATTGGAGGTTAACTTTATATGATGACAAAATTTTCTCTCTGGCCATTCAGTGGTATCTATTCTCATAAAGTTAGTATACAGGCAGAATTGACATTTTACGTTAAGAGTTTAATCAGTTGCAAGCCATGTGTACTTGTATTAATATCCCTACCGATATCAGCCACCCCACGATGCTGAATGCAGGATGCCGAATATCTCCAATTGTACACTTTAGAGTTCATAAGAATTCCAAAATCTCTGGGAATGCTTGATTTAGGAATGGATGACTCCGAAAGCGGAAGTTCCTTGTTCATTCATTGCAGATGTTGCAAGAGTCATAACATCATTCTTGGCTCATTTGTCATCCAAACTCTTTGGTACGTAGGAGGTGCATTCACCCTCCATCATTGGCAGTCGTTCATCCGCTTCCTTGTACATGGTCCTCGATTTTTTACGAAGGCTGAGGAGCGGAACACTTGCAATATGCTGTGTGATTAGAAGTGAGGAGAAGAAAATAGGTAAGAAAAAAGACATAAAACTGCATCTAAAATAGAGCACTGAAGTTGAGATCTTCGGCGGGGTAATCACCATTACATGAAGACTTTTCGCGTCCTAAATCTCCGCATCTTAAACAAATATTAGAGCTGTATGGTTTCCTTGGTCCATCTATGGACAATCATTGGCATGTTAGTCTGTTGCTTTGCTGATAAAGCATTCCTGGCGCTCCTTGAATTCTAAGCATGAGCTATTAGGTGTACATGTTCAATGCGCAAACCTCTTAAGAAATTAATCTTTATTCTTTGAGATCTTCTGTCAACAGAAATTTTTTTGTTATTCTTGACAGCAGCTTAAGATTTTCATGGACATTGTGATAATTCAGCCAAGGAAATGCTAGCACAATAAATTAGCACTCATCATTGGCTTAGATGAAGAATACGAAAGATTTGCCTTCCTGATTAGTGTCGCGTCTATGCTTTCTCAAACTCTTAATGTTGATCCCGTGATGTAAAAGATCCTATTTTATATTTGGCAAAGACACAGCTTCTCAAGACCAGAATTTATTTTACTGGAAACTGCAGTCAGCAAATGAAGATCTAAACACACTCTCAGAAAAAACTTGCAGAGTTATGCTACTACACCTTTCTGCAGTGCTTCCAAATTTGTGCTTTGCATCTTGCAGCTGTGTGACTTTCTTGTCCAATATTTGAACAGGTTTTCAAGTTCCATTCTGGAGGATCGAAATGTCTCAGTTTCCGAAGAAGCATCCGGAGCACCATATTATATTTCGCCCCTTCCCTGGTATCATCAGTTGTATCTTTTGCTTTGATCACTTTAGTCCTCTTTCTTCTCCTCTTCCTCTTCTTCTCCGTTTCAACTGGCCCTACGGGGGTCACTTCTGAAATTGATTTGTTATCCTTCAACCATTTGCAGGTTTTCGAAGCCACTCAGGTCAGCAATCTCTCTGTATTCGTCAACCTTAGACCTTATCTTTCCCTCGCTTTCTCTTTGCTTCCTTTTCCTCCTCCTCCTCCTCCTCTTTCACTGCATGTTTTCAGTACAACTTGATTTTCCATCTTCACTTTTCGTCTTTTCCCCGAAAATAACTGGGAAAACTGTCCGCCGTGCTCTTCTTGAGCTAAGAAGCCAACCTTGGCCCACTTCAAATTTCCATATAACTTTAGTCTTACGGTTGACCTTTCCGCAATTCCGCGATAAGGGATGCACACTAACACTACTGTACGGTGCGCGCGCTTGCTTCTTGTTTTGTTTACAGTACTGTAGATATATTATTTATTTTAAACTTTACGTTATTATATTTAAATTATGTGTCTAATTACAATATCAATATTATACATTTAAAATTTATAAGTTACAAGAAACCCGTTTGAAATCAAAAATTTGTTATTGCTATATTTGATGGGTCATGCTTTCAAAACTACATTACCTTTTATTTATTCTCGCACATTGATAAATAAGGTAGATCACAATGTCGTATAATAATTATATATTAATATCATATTAATTTATTTAAAAAATATATATATATATATATAAATTTATATGTACAATATTACTTGTATTATTAATTTAAAATAATTTTAATTATTGATTCCATATTTGATATTATCAACCTTAACATTCCTATAATAGAACTATAGAATTTAATTAAGATCATTTCTTGACCTAAATTTACCTTATTTTTAAAAAAATCTTTTAATATATTTATTTCTTTAAACAAAATGAGTACTCATGTACTATACAAAAAGAAAATTAAAATAAATTTTTAATTTTATCGTAATTTATAACGTGTTGCATTAATATTTTTAAAATAATTATTAATTTATATATTTTTCTTTTATTAATACATATGTTATTAATTCAATAGTCTTATTGCAAATATATGAAAATAATTTAAGTTCTCTCTCAATAAATCAATGGATTGGTGTACCAAAATTTAAGAATTTTTCAATTCGATGCCTCTCTGGAATTAATTAATGAAAACCAACCAAGCTGTGAATTGTGAATAATCCGATGAGAAAACATCAATCCCAAAGAGAATCTTTTCTAGGTCGCTTGATTCAACCTCTTCCCTTTGTCTTGGCTTCCATTCCCATTTTCTTTTCATTTCTTTTCTCGGAAAATTTGTTTAAGTCAAGCTGGACCCATTTACCACTACTATCCAACTATCCGATTTTTCAATTGGAATAATAACACTCGGATCCCTAAATTTTAGTGAAACCACAAATAAAACTATAGTTTTACATTTGGCCTATTGGACTATAATATGCAAGTCCCTTCTGTCATATTTCTTGGATAATTTAATTTCAAGTGTATAACAATTAAATTGTTGTTTGTATTAAAAATGTAAATTATGGGATATCACATCAGCATTGACTTAACCCAAAAAATTTAGGTTATTCATGAGTTCGATGCTTTAAGTTTTTAAAAAGTTGGAGCTACTTATTGATTGATTTGGTTTATAATTCATGTTGTGTAGAGAATTGGAATTTTTCTTTTTAAAAAAATTACATATCCCTCAATATTTCGGCCTAATTTATTTACTATAATTTTCTCAGCAAATTTCTAACGAATTTTGGTAGTAAGAACCTATGTGAAGATAAAATTACAAATTATACCTTTATTCGTGAGTTTTTCAAATTTAGGGGGCTCCTACGCTATTTTCCATTTCCAACTACTGTAGTGGACAAAAATAATAATAATAATAATAATAATAATAATAATGAAGAACGCAGAAAGGTGTAAGCATTCTTGAAACAGACTGAGTAAACATAATTGGACAAACTTTTGCTTCCTAGTTTATTAGTTATTAGTCGTCATCATAGTATCTTCATTGTGGTTGGCATCTGTTGCAGGCCAAGGGTACGTTAAAACCTTCCCATTTCTTTAATTGCTGCAGGAAAATAACAAGGGTAAACTAACAATGCTTAGTGAACCATTGACATTGAGACAACTGGATTGACTTCGAAGACAAGGGAAATCATGTGGATTAACAAAGTAAAGAGAAAACTTTGGGAAATGGGATCTTGATATTTCATTTCTTTATGTTTTTGGGAAGTACTTCTATTGTTGTTGTTCATGGTTTTGTGGTGAGTGAGTTTCATTGATGTACGAAGCCTGAAGAGAGAAGTTCAGCAGACATGGCTGCAGAATTTAGATTGCTTGTTTTCATAGCTTTGTTTAGCTTCCAAATTTATATCATCTCTTGTGCTACAGATTCTGGCGACGGTATGCAAGTTCTTGACTAGTATTCAATCTGTATGAAAACTTTGAAATTTCATGCAATTTTCCGGAGATATTCGAGAATTTTCATTTTCATTGACTGAAGATCATGTAATTTTGCAGCTGCTGCTCTGCAATCTTTGAAGGATGCATGGAAAAATATACCACCAAGCTGGAAAAACTCAGATGATCCCTGTGGAACCTGGGAAGGAGTTTCTTGTAGCAATTCCAGGGTCACTGCATTGTGAGTATTCCATATTCCAGCCTCAATTTCGAATCAATAATAATTCGATTATTTTTTCTTCAACTGGACTCATTTATCAGATACATCCCGTTTTCAGGGGACTATCAACCATGGGACTTGCTGGAAAACTCGGCGGAGACATCGGAGGCCTGACTGAATTAAGAACTTTGTCAGTTCATTCTCAAATTTTCTTGCAAGTTTGCAGCATATTTCAGACGGGCAACATTTTTGTGTTGCATTTTTGGTCTTTGAGAAATACTGTCTTATGTTAATTGGGAATTTTATTTCATTCCAGGGACTTGTCATATAATGAAGGGCTAACAGGTTCTCTTTCTCCGCGGGTAGGAGACCTCCAGAAGCTGAATATCCTGTAAGATTTCAGGCGAACACAACTTTAGACAGAACTATTCTGTTCCTCTGATTTCTACGATTTGATGAATTGGATACGTTTCGGTTTTCCATGTTGCAGAATTCTAGCCGGTTGCCGTTTCACTGGTCATATCCCCGATGAACTGGGAAATTTGGCAGAGCTATCCTTCTTGTAAGAATCACGCCTGATGAATCCAGAGAGGAAATATTTTCACATTTTTCGCTTCATTGAAAACTATTCTGATTTTCAGGGCTCTAAATTCAAACAAATTCAGTGGAAGAATTCCTCCTTCTTTGGGTAAACTCTCCAAGCTTTCCTGGCTTGACCTGGCAGACAATCAGTTGACAGGATCAATTCCACTTTCATCAATAACTTCTCCCGGATTGGATCAGCTTAAAAATGCTAAACACTTGTTAAGTATTTCTAATTTGCTGTCTATTTTTAAACTGAAAATAAGAAATAATGAATTAATAATGCAAAATTTTCATGAATTTTGCAGCCATTTCAACAAGAACCAGCTTTCAGGAACCATTTCCGAAAAGCTTTTCAGCTCTGATATGGTACTGATACATGTGTAAGTTGATATCCACCCGCCATTCAATTTTCAACTCTTTCTTTTTCGAAAGATTTCACTTTCTAACAGCTTTGGTACTTCAATGTCAGATTATTCGATGGGAATAAACTCTCCGGGAATATCCCAGAAAGCTTAGGACAAGTTCAATCTCTTGAGGTTCTGTGAGTAAAATCTTCCCCTTTATTCATATTTTCTTCCTCTTTTCCTATCATTTATTTTTGGTTCAGACAACTCAATTTACTTGAATTCATCTGAAAAAATTGTCAATTTGCGACAGTCGGCTTGATAGAAATGCTTTGACAGGAGAGATTCCAGAAAATCTCAATAACCTTACAAACGTCAATGAACTGTAAGAACTTGTTTCTTATGCAAAACAGCAGTGTTTTTATTGTTGTACTGTTGTTGTTTAATCAAATTGTCCAATTTCATGATACAATGTTTTGTTTCAGGAATTTAGCACACAACAATCTAGAAGGCCCTTATCCAGACTTGAGTAAAATGAAGTCTCTCAATTATGTGTGAGTTTCCACAACATTAGAGTCACCATTTTTTTTTAATTCTCATTAAATTATAATTTTACCATAGAAAAAGAAACCCTGATCAATGATTTATCTTCACAGAGATCTTAGCAACAATTCATTTGAAGCATCAGAGGCTCCAATTTGGTTCGCGGCCTTACCATCACTCACCACTTTGTAAGTCTACTGCCAGCAACTGATAAATTTCCTGAAAAAATTTCATCCTTGTAATTACTTTTGAATCTCATTCTGGGGTTAAATATTCTCTGCGTTTTCCAGGATTGTCGAATTCGGATCACTTCGTGGCCGCGTTCCGCAAAGACTCTTTGGCTATCCGCAGATACAGCAAGTGTAAGTTTTTAATAAATTATGACCATGGGGAATAAAAGAAAAGAGAAGGGTATAATTTTGTCTTCTGAATCTTTTGCAGGAAACTTGGGAACAATGATTTCAATGGCTCGTTGGACTTTGGAAACGCTGTTGGTCCACAGTTGCAACTTGTTGATTTGCAGAACAACCAAATTTCTAAAATAACTCTGGATTCAGGACAAAAAGTCAATACATTGATGTAAGACAATTTATCAGCCTTGATCTCCATTGTAAATGATTATCTATCGTCTCTGGAGCATCATTATTACTTGTCAAGTAATGTTCTGCACTTCAGACTTGCAGGAAATCCAGTATGCGCCGCAGCTTTGTCAAATACTAATTACTGCCAACTTCAGCAACAAAATACAAAGCCCTATTCCACCAGCCTGGCTAATTGTGCAGGGAAATCATGTCCTCCTGATCAGAAGCTGAGCCCTCAGAGTTGCGAATGTGCCCAGCCATACGAAGGAACATTGTATTTCAGAGGACCTTCCTTCAGGGAATTGTCAAATTTTACGTTGTTTCGTTCCCTGGAAATGAGTCTCTGGGTGAATTTAAACCTCGCTCCTGGTTCAGTTTTTCTTCAGAATCCCTTCTTCAATATCGACGATTATCTTCAGGTTCAGCTTGCTCTCTTTCCATCTGGTGCAAAATCTTTCAACAGGTCAGTAGTTCAAAGAATAGGATTTCAACTGAGTAATCAAACCTACAATCCTCCTCAAGGATTTGGTCCCTACTATTTCATTGCTTCTCCTTATGCTTTTCAAGGTAATTTAATATAAATCTCTTCTCCATGACATTCAACAAATATTACAAAATCAAGAGTTGAAATGTGAAGAAAAAATATACAAATATGTCTTGTTTTAGGCCCACATAGAGGAAACTCTATCAGCACTGGAGTAGCAGCTGGAATAGCAAGTTGTGGTGCAATTCTGGTTTTATGCCTGCTGGGATTAGCAGTATATGCTATTCGGCAAAAGAAACGAGCAGAAAGAGCTATTGGATTGAGTAAACCATTTGGTAATGAACATTTCAAATCATTGTTCTTTCGATTAATTGAGTTCATTGAGATGTAAACATCAGTATGTTTGTAGGATTCATATTCGTTAAAATCTCTGTTTTGCAGCATCCTGGACAACGAGTGGCAAAGACAGTGGCGGTGCACCTCAACTAAGAGGAGCAAGATTGTTTTCTTTTGATGAACTTAAAAAGTGCACCAACAATTTCTCTGAAAGTAATGAGATAGGATCTGGCGGCTATGGGAAGGCAAGTGTTGTTCTTTTTGTTAGAACTTTTACGAAATCTGTACAAGTTTCTGTTCAGTGGTCTTTTCTGTTTATTGCAGGTCTATAGAGGAATGCTTTCCGATGGACAAGTAGTGGCGATTAAAAGAGCTCAGCAAGGATCAATGCAGGGAGGGCTTGAATTCAAGACAGAGATCGAACTGCTTTCTCGAGTTCATCACAAAAATCTCGTTGGCCTAGTCGGATTTTGTTTCGAGCAAGGAGAACAGATGCTGGTTTATGAATTTATGGCCAATGGAACACTAAGGGAGAGCTTGTCGGGTATGTTGATCCTGAGTTTCACTGTCTGATTACAAACAAGTTTCAACAATTGAACAAAGAATTCAACAAGTTATAACAATGGTTTGCAGGGAAATCTGGCATTCATCTTGATTGGAAACGGAGACTTCGCATTGCTCTTGGCTCAGCTAGAGGATTAGCTTACTTACATGAGCTTGCAGATCCTCCTATTATCCACAGAGATGTTAAGTCTGCGAACATTCTGTTGGATGAGAACTTAACAGCCAAAGTTGCTGACTTTGGTCTGTCTAAGCTTGTATCAGACAGTTCAAAAGGTCATGTTTCAACTCAAGTCAAAGGCACACTTGTGAGTTTACTCCTATCTCTTTTTTTCGTATTGGCTTTTGATTTAACTGGTGAGACCTCTTGAATCCGGATCTAACTGAATTTTTCATATTGCAGGGTTATCTAGATCCTGAATACTACATGACTCAACAATTAACTGATAAAAGCGATGTGTATAGTTTTGGAGTGGTTATGCTAGAACTTATCACGGCTAAGCAACCGATTGAGAAGGGAAAATACATCGTCCGGGAAGTAAGAATGGTGATGGATAAGAGAGATGATGAGCGTTATGGCTTGAGAGAGACGATGGATCCAAGCATTAGAAACAATGTACTTACAGGATTCAGAAAGTTTCTTGAATTGGCAATGCAATGTGTGGAAGAATCCGCCGCGGACCGGCCAACAATGAGTGAGGTAGTTAAGGCCATCGAAACCCTTTTACAGAATGATGGGATGAACACAAACTCAACTTCAGCATCTTCTTCTGCTACAGATTTTGGTTCTTCTAATTGTGCCATTAGAGAAATCTATGGCGATGATTTTCCTGATAAGAAGGGTGTTAACGACAGTAATAATGTCTTGAATTACAGCGGTGGATATACTGTTTCGGCTAAAGTTGAACCCATATAGCACAAGAGATCTTTCTTCTTTCTTCTTGTTTCAAAGTTCTAGATAAGTTGTGTATTACAAGAGAAATGTCATGATTATTTGCTAAGAGAAGATAATTCTTTTGCTATCAGATAAAAGATCACATTGAAATCCTCTCTGTTTTGCTTCCTCCCATTCCAAACATAGATTTATATGATTAGCTAGATAAGAATATTTGCTATTTAGATAACTGAAATTGTTTCAGATAGGATGAGTCTATCGCACCGTTGATACACCCATCTAATAAAATCTCTCCACATACCTATTTGCTTTGAAATTAACTAATCATGGATACACCCATCTAATAAAATCTCTCCACGTACCTATTTGCTTTGAAATTAACTAATCATGGTTGTGATTAGATAAAATATATGATAATTCTATTCGATGGTGACAGTGACAGTCCCATCAAGACGATTCCATCCCTAATTTTCTTTAAATATGACTCTGCTTGTACGAGAACAGCAGTAAGAGGGGCCATCTATTTCCTATGCATGTGATTTTCAAGAAGTTAACCACTCTGCTCATCCACGGGAGAGAAAAATGGTATGAAAATTTCTATTAACCATTAAAGCAACAGAGATTACATCAGAAACTACAGAAAATGAAACTCACACACAGTTGTATACTACTGCACAATCAAACATTACTATATTTCTCATAAAACAAACCTTCACTAAAGCCACAGTTCTTCAATTCTACAACCTATGGTTCTACTTCGCTGGCTTCACGATCACAATCGGACATACAGCTTGATGCGCACAGTAGTCACTTACACTGCCCAACAATGCCCTGACAGCAATAAACGCAATCAAATACACAAATACATAGCAAATTGGACTATTAACAAGCCGGAAAACTGGTAAACAATCGAGCAAAATATGTCTGGTAAGATATCTCAAACGATGATCTTTGTTCTAGGCCTTATGCCAACAGATGTTCAAAATAATTCAGGTATTTTGATTGTCACCTTTTAATCTTGCCGAGGCCACGGCTTCCAACAACAAGGAGATCAGTGTGCATTTGTTCAGCAGCCTGACAAATCATGTCCTTTGGATCCCCATTGAGAATCAGAGTTTGAGCTTCCACCTACACAAATTTGAATGTTTTAGTCTGAGGGATTGTTACCTAAATACACAAATGTGCTATACAATGACAAACATTGGGATATTAAATCACCATCTTATCCTTGCACATCTGTAATGCCCGGGAAAGCAAGGCGGCAGAACTTTCCTCTTGGGCTTTCCTCACTGATTCCACCAGTGTAGATGTTGCATAGAATGCTGCCAAGAAATTGATCAATCCGTTCATTTTAATATCCATGATTGCACTTCCAATACAATGCAACCAATGATTCTACGTACCAACTATATACCAATACAAATAGTTGGGATTGACTACAATACATACAATGTATTATTACAATTTATTCTACATGGCAACCATCTACTAATACAAATAGTGAGGATTGAGTACAATATGAATTATTATTATTATTTTTTTTAAGGATAAACACGGTTCAATTCAATTTGAGTAAGATTTTCAATTGAATTGTATCAAATATCGAACAAATTAAATTAACGTTTAGTTTAATCTTACATAAATTAAATAAAAAAACTAGTTTGATCAGTTCAATTTAATAAAATTTGAACAAAATATGCGTAAACTAAAAATTTTATTGAAACTAAACCAATACATTTTTAAAATGATTCAAACACACAATTTGGCTCAGTTGGCTCTGTACACCCTCTTTTTTTTATTATTTTTTTATAACTCATAAGATGATTATTACTTACGTTTTGATATGGGAATTTACAAGTACCAATAACAATTTATTGGATTAGAGTGTGTGACTGCAAACCAGCTGGAGTAGCTCAGTTGGTTAGAGCGTGTGGCTGTTAACCACAAGGTCGAAGGTTCAAGCCCTTCCTCTAGCGATTTTATTATCTTTTTTTTTTTTTTTCCCTTCTCATTTGAATCTTTGTCTAATTTTTATTTTAATATCCTGATATATTGATTTCTACTTAAATCTCTCATTTTAATATATTTTCTATTTCATATTTCTTTTATTTATTCTTTTTTTGCAGTCAACCCTTATTTAACTATTATTTATTATCTATTTATTTAATTTTACTGATTTGTATTTAAGTTCTCAATTATTCTTTTTATATATATATATATATATATATATATATATTTAATATACTGATTGTTATTTATGTATTTACTATTTTTCATATACAATTTTAATCTAATTATTATTGATATATTCATTTTTATTTATTATTTTATTATTGACATGTACTGACCTGCGCCGCCAGGTCCAGCGGGGAAAGCATAGTGCTGAAACGGCTGCTGAACATGAACCACCGTAACGATAGCTCCGCCATCGCTGGCTTCCAGCTTTAAGCCAGTAATACCACAGAGATTATCAAGCGCCCATTTAAGAGCGTAAAAACTCTCATCACTGTCGTCAAGTGCCACCATCACCTTCATCTTCTTCTTCCTCGTCATCGCCTCCAGTTCTTCCTCTAATATCGTCGTCGTCTGCTGCATCGCTGACCCTGCACCCGGAATCACCGCCATCGCCCAACTTCAGTTCTCTCAAAAGAGAGCACAACAGATCAACAGAAAGTTGCTCGGAATCAAACTTCCTTTCTTCTTTTTATGTAGATTATGGTGATTTAATTTATTATTTATTATTTATTTTAGAGTTTTTTTTTCCTTGGTACGTGGAAGTTTGTAAGAGAGGATGAAATTGTGAATGGACACGTGGCAGACATGCAGATCAAAAGTTCCAATTGTTGCATGCAAAAATTTGGAATTCAACACAACCGGCTGTTGTTTGGAATATTGCTAGCTAGCTAGCCCATTTGTTTAATTTGTAAAAGGGGTTCAAATACCTCAGTTAAAAATTTGATAAAATTATATATAAATATAAATTTTTAAAAAATTAACAAAATTATTTTTAATAATAAAATTATTAAATTTGATCATTAATAAATTAATTAAAATAATTTTATTTATAATTTTATATATTAATAATTTTTTTATATATATTTTTTAAATTTTTGAAAACAAATAAAATATGCCTTTGAAAGTTATTATTCATATTTTTAATATTTAATTTAATTTAATTTAATAAATATATATAAATTAAAAATTAATTTTAATAAAATAATAAAATAAATTATTTATTTATGTAAAAATATAAATAATTTAATTTAATATATATATAATATTAAATTATATGAATATATACAAATAGATATTATAAATTATTTATTTGTATAAAATTATTGTAACTGTTGTAAAATATTTTTATAATTATTGAAATTAATTAAATCATAAATTTTTATTTTAAAAAATTAATGATTTTATATTTTTAAAAATAAAAAATTTTTGTAAAATAAAAATAAGATTTTACAAGTGCTTAATCTATTTAATTCTTTTTTTTTGAAATAAGAATTTATAATTTAAATAATTTTAATAATCATAAAAATATTTTACAACAATTAAAATACTTATATATAAACAAATAATTTATAATACTTATTTATATGTACTTATATCATATAGTTTTATATATGTTTATTAAATTAAATTATTTATATTTCTACATGAACAAATTATTTATAATATTATTTTATTAAAATTAGTTCTTAATTTATATATATTTATTAAATTAAATAAAATATAAAAAATAATTTTTAAAGGTACTTTTCTGTTAGTTTTTGAAATTTAAAGAGAGATATATGAAGAATATCACTAATATATAAAATGATATACGAAGTTATTTGAATTATTTTACTATTTTAATTAATCAATTAACAGAAAAATATAATAATTTTACTGTTGAAAAATATTTTGTATTAATTTTTTTAAAAAATTTATATTTATGTGTGATTTTATTAAATTTTAGGGTAGATATTTGAATATCTCATTTGTATAAAGGGCTATTTATTTATTTATATTTTATATGTATGTAATATTATATTAAAAATTAATTAGGTTTTGTTTGAAAATTGTAATGTTTTCAAAATAGAAATTTATTTAGTAAAATTAATTTATAATACAATGTATTATTTTTTATATTAATATTTAATATTTTGTGTTTCAATATTACAAGAATCGTGACTTTAAAATCACACTTAGTATTAGACAAAGTTTTAAAATAATTATTAATTTTATACGTTGCTCAAAAAGTAAGACTATCAATAAATTTTTTTTTTATATTTTACGTAATTTACTAATTAGTTTTGAAATATTTTATAGTTAATTTTTAACATAAATGCACATAGTCTCAATTGTAAAATGTAATTAAATTTTTCTAAAAATTATTATAAAAAGAATTAATCTCTAATAATAAGCATTGTATTATTTTTTATATAATATTTTTGAAATAAAAAATTACGATTGTTTAATATAAAAATGTATTTATTAAATATTTGAAAAAAGAAAGACAAAAAGTGAAATAATATTTTAATATTTTCAAACTTTTCTTAGTAAAAAGTGGGCACCTTATCTACTTATCTTTGGCTGATTTTTAATTTGTCAAAATAAAAATAATAATCTTTTATAAATCAAAAGAAGGTATGTTACTTTAAAAAGGTTGGGATAACATGGGCCTGGCTGCTGGCCTTTTTCTAATCAGCCAATTACAATCTTTCGTCGGTCAGCGACATTGGCTAGTTCAGAGAACTTGACCATTACTACCGACCAAATTACTCTTATAAAGACTGTGGGAACCTTTAAAGCGTGTTAGTCGGGCAAATCCATCCAAGAAAATAATAGTAAAAAGTTTTAAAAATAATGAGATAATAACATCAAGGTCCCTAGACTTTTATAATTTCTAAAATAAATTATAGATTTTGTATTTGCATCAAATAGGTATGCAATTTAAATGAAATGACTGAAATGGCCTTTAGTTTGATCATTTCAAAGGGATTGCTTATGTACCTATTTGATACAAGTGGATAAATTATTATCTTATTTGAAAAACTGTAAAGGCTTGCAGATCCGGATGTTATTAAACAAAAATATTATAAATAAAATGAAAAGAAGGTGAAAATTGAAACAGGGAGAGTTAGTACTAGGAATGCAAAAGATTGCGTCACCAACCTCATCAGTCATCACACGCACGTGACCTTGTGAAGCCGCCACGTCACAAAATAGTACGTTACCTAATGCATGCCGTATTACCACTGGTGGTGATTCACTCCCGTAGGAGACAAGAACTGCATCTCCACTTCTCCAAATTACCCTCCGCTTTTTCCAAATTGACAGATACGTCCATCTTCCAAGTAAATCACTGGCTGCTCTTCCTCTCTCTCTCTGAGCCAGTTCTTTCGGAAGCGTCCCTCGTTACAGTGCCCGCTTATCTTTTTCCGTTCTCTTGTTTTATTCTAATTTGCAACAGTTTAGTTTCTGTAAATCTCTACGTTTTTGACTTCCCGATTTAGCGATCGGACGGTTCGCATCGCATCACTCATGACTCTGATGACTCCTCCACCGTTAGATGTAAGCATTACTCTCTCTCGTTGTACCTGTATGTTCGTTTATGCTTTAGTTTCTTTAACTGTTATTACGATTTTTTTTTCGATCGAATAGAGTTTTGCGCTTGGATTGACTTGAATTTTGATGAAATTTCATGTTTATTTTAATGATTGATATCTATGGTTTTTGATTCAGTGAATTGTGGTTATTTATTTTGAAATTTGATTTAAGAAGGCTATGTTTTTGTGTGTTTTGGATTTTGCAGCAAGAAGAGGAGATGCTTGTACCGCATTCAGATTTAGTTGAGGGTCCTCAGCCGATGGAAGGTTCGTTTCAACAATTGAATATATATATATATATATATATATTAATTTCAATTTTTGTCAAGTATTTAATGCTTTGGAGTTGATCTGGAGTATGTTTTTGTGTTGATTGATTGGTGTTGGTATTAGGGTTTCAAGTTTTTGGTTTGATTTTTTTTATTTTTTTGGTATGTTAGTCGTGGCACAAGCAGAGCCGGCTAGCACGGTGGAAAATCAGCAAGTGGAGGATCCTCCATCAATGAAGTTCACATGGACAATTGACAATTTCTCCAGATTGAATACCAAGAAACATTATTCTGATATATTTGTCGTTGGTGGTTACAAATGGTAATATAATGATGGATAAATTGCCTCATTGATTAAATTGTTTATGCACTATGATGCATGTGTTGCAATTGAATTTCAATGTGGTTTTTTGTTGGCTCTGGCAGGCGGATACTTATTTTCCCAAAGGGAAACAATGTGGACCACTTGTCCATGTATTTGGATGTTGCAGATTCTGCTACATTGCCGTATGGATGGAGTAGATATGCACAGTTCAGTTTGGCTGTGGTTAATCAAATCCATTCTAAATACTCTATCAGAAAGGGTATCCTGATAACTCATTGCTGGAATTTCACTATTAGAGTTTGTGTTTTTGTTGGTAGCTATTAATGGCAACAGCTTTCTATTTAACGATAGTCACTATTCTTGCTTTATTCTAATATATACTTCTTCTTTCCTTATCCATCTAGTGTGAAATTACTGTGAGCTTACTGTTCCCAGTGGAGTAGTATTGAGAATTTTTACTAAACTCAGTATTCTTCATTTTTTTTCTAAAGCAAAAAAATTGAATCTATTGGTTGGATTTATTTTTATATACTTGATTATTTCACTTTCCTCTTTCTCATATGTAATATAAATATATTTGGTCACACATGCTTTGCTGTTTAGAGCGTCATGGTTGGATCCATTTAACACTTTAAGTAGCTTCATTTACTGAAGCAATGTTTAATTACAATAAAAACCATACTCTACTTGTATTACCAGTGAAAGGGAGAGTGATTAGAGAAGCGAGATTCTTCAGTATTTGTATGCAGTTACAAAAACATGGGCAATAGATACTCCAGTTATTATCGGTTGCAAGCTTGTTACTTCAACGTGATAACTAGTCTTTCAACTTGGTCAATTTCAAAGTTAGTTCAAGCAGAAATGTAATAACATCCCAAAATTTCAAAACATTAATGTGTTTTCTCCTGTTTTACTAGGTAATTGAACATGCGTCTTTGTAAGTTGTGTTGCTTGTGTCAACTCAATTTTGAGTTTGCCTGTTTAAGGAAGTCTTGCACTTTTTGCAGTGTAAATTAAGACCAATTATTTTGGTGACAAAGACAAGGGTTTCTATCTCAGTTATTCATATCCGATGTTGGGTTTATTGTGTACTTTGATATAATCATAATTAATCTCTACTGGATTGTGCAGACACACAACATCAATTCAATGCAAGAGAGGGTGATTGGGGTTTCACATCTTTTATGCCTCTTAGTGATCTTTATGATCCTAGTAGAGGATATCTGGTTAATGATACTGTTGTTGTTGAGGCTGAGGTTGCTGTCCGTAAGGTCCTGGATTATTGGTCATATGACTCAAAAAAGGAGACTGGTTATGTTGGACTTAAGAATCAAGGAGCTACATGTTACATGAATTCTCTCTTGCAGACTTTGTACCACATACCTTACTTCAGAAAAGTGAGGACATAGACTCATGTTTTCAGCCATTAGACACCTTAATTTATTGTTCATGTTCTGTAAAAAGTGAACTGCCTCATTTTGGAAAATGTGTTTCAGGCTGTGTACCACATGCCAACAACAGAAAATGATTTGCCCACAGGAAGCATTCCTTTAGCTCTGCAGAGTTTATTTTATAAGCTTCAGTATAATGACACCAGTGTTGCGACAAAGGAATTGACCAAATCTTTTGGATGGGACACATACGATTCTTTCATGCAACATGATGTGCAAGAACTCAATAGGGTCCTCTGTGAAAAACTTGAAGACAAAATGAAGGTAATTTGATGGCCTAACAAGCTTTGGCCTTTTTCCAGTGCATGTGGGTGCATGTATGCAATCCTATTTTGGTTTGTGTTCTGTTGGTGCAGGGAACTGTCGTGGAGGGCACAATACAACAGTTATTTGAGGGTCATCACATGAATTACATCGAATGCATAAATGTGGACTACAAATCTACAAGAAAGGAATCATTTTATGGTATTATGAAAGTTTTTAAAGTTTAACTTGTTTGGGACTGAGGTTTTGTTTTTATCTATAGTGTGTGATACTGAGAACTGCTTATTATGTTGCAGACCTCCAGCTTGATGTGAAAGGCTGTAAGGATGTCTATGCTTCTTTTGACAAGTATGTGGAAGTGGAACGTCTGGAAGGTGATAATAAATACCAGGCTGAAGAACATGGTTTGCAGGTTAGTTTATGGAGTAGATTGGAATTGAATATTTGCTTTTGCCTCAGCCCCTTGGCGTATATTTCAACATGTTCTGCCCTCTATAATGCATACCTAAAACTTGAATGTGTGACTAGTTGTCTCTTTTCTAACAATTGACTGACATTTATACATGAAATTAATCTATACTTGGTTTGTCCTCACAAAGTTAAAGCTAACTAATCTGATAGGCAGAATATCTGTTTAATCAAGACTGAAATGATTACATGTCCAGATGTTGAGTGGCTTGGATGCTTGCTCGGTTTCTGGCCATCTGAATGTCAGCTCTTTTTTCCTCAGAAATCAGATATACTAAAGTAAAACTCCAAGAATAAATTATTTTTGTTGTCCTAAGAGATTAATTCCAGAGGCAAACTGAAAGAGGAATGAGAACTTCCTTAAGCAGCGGCCTGCAATATAAAATATTTATATTGATAATATGGGATTAAATTGTTCTGCATTCTTGTGAATTACTATAATTCTTGTAAAAAGTTTTCCAGGCATGAGTTCAAGATATTTCCCAATTCATATGACGGTAATTTTGGTTATTTCAGGATGCCAAGAAGGGTGTCCTGTTTATTGACTTTCCCCCTGTGCTGCAACTTCAATTGAAGCGGTTTGAATATGATTTTATGCGGGATGCAATGGTGAAGGTCAGTGTTAAAAATGAGTTTATAGGATGAATGATTTGTATGATCAAATTGCATGTCTTGCCCAGTCCTTTGCATTTTGTAATTATTAAGTATGTAGATGGAATATCTTAAAAAAATGAAATAGATTTTTATTTAGGGAAAGAATTGAAGTACAAGAGTTCAAAAAAAAAAAATGGAGAGAAAGTACTACATTCTCTTCTGCTTCCAAATGTCCCTGCTTTGTGGTCTATGTGATAACTCGTCCCCAGAGGATGTACTAGTTCTCCTAGGTTGAATTTTGAAATGGAGACTATTGTTACATGGGTTGTAAGTAGGCTTAGTTACTGTCTATGTATGTGCCCTTGGATTGTTGTAGCATTTTTATCTCTTGTTGTAGTTGCTATTGTTGTTTCTTGATCTATCCAATTGTGTTTGTTAGATTTCAAATGCCATTCCTGGACTCTTTTGTGCCAGCCCAAGCTTTTTGGGTTAACATATAATGATTGTATATCAACATTTAATCTGTCACTTGAGCCAAGTTGATTAAGAGATCTTGTATTTGGTTCTTTTTGTTCTATCAATTAATCATAACACAGTGCTTGTGGGATCTCAATTTCGATCCACATGACAAGTCCCTTAATTGAATTTGATCATTTGTGTGAGGGGGTCCAATACGGTTTAAAAAACATTTTTGGGTCCTTTCTATTGGCAAAAGCTTTTGGGATTTGTTGCATGCAAACATGATGTCCCTTCTTAATCAGTATTCTCATAATATCAGATTATTGAGTTCAAGTGAAGATATAATATAAATTTATGGAAAAAGCACTTCTAATGCAAGATAATTTTGTATTTCTACATTAGTTTTCTTTCTATGTTTTGTAGATAAATGACCGCTATGAATTTCCCCTGCAACTTGACCTTGATAGAGAGAATGGGAAGTATCTGTCACCTGATGCAGATAGGAGTGTTCGCAACCTTTACACACTTCATAGGTACAAGCCTCTGCAATGTTTTTGTTTAAGGGAGGTGGTATATATGTTTTTTCTTTTAACATGTGAAGTCTGTTGAATGGCAGTAATAATAGTTATTGATTGACTGAAAGAAGAAAAACTATCACTCACGTTTAATTTTGCACATCTGATCATATAACTTCTATGGCTGTGTTTGGTGCTTTATGTGACGTTTGCCTCTTCATGTGATATTCTTCTGTTACAGTGTCTTGGTTCATAGCGGAGGGGTGCATGGTGGGCATTATTATGCTTTCATCAGGCCAACACTTTCTGATCAGTGGTAAGCATCAACTTGCCTTTATATTTTAGACTGGTTTTTGTGTCTCTTGCACTCTGTTCTCCTGTTTGCATTTGCATGCAATCCTGCAAGATGCTTTTTAACTACTTTTGATGCATTGAATTGATATGCCTAAGATTGGCATCGAATAGTTTAAGATGTGTCTATCTATGGTTTATCATTATTTGCTTTTAATATTGTTACATATGTTATGTGCTGATAAATGTTTAAATTTTAAGTGGAAATCATTTGTCAACTTAAATGTCAACAACAAAATGGAATTTATTTTGGCTTTGTTAATATGACCAAATAGAATTGGAGTGTCTGAGAATTTAATGAGAGAGAAATTTTGCTCAAGTGCCTTTGATATCCCAGCTATCAAGATTTTGATTCCAATTTGTCACAATTTTTTATGTACGTTGGATGTGTACTGTGAGATGCAATTGAGAGCGGACAAGAGCCAATCACCAAGTTGGGAGTGCTACTTTTGATAATAGCTAATCTTACAGATCCCACTATAATTGAATTTGATTGACTACATACACATGGAAGTATGTCTGTGTTCCCATAATAGGCTTATGGGATGTCAAGGAATTCTTGAGGAGTGGTGAAAACTCTGTATTACTCTCTGAGAGGGAAAATAGTTGTTCAATAAGCTTCCATCAGAAAAGCTAATAGTATGCATTTCTGGAAAAATGATGCTATTATAGATTGAGATTTTGTGCTTTTATAATATTTATTATGATGAGGTTTCAAGTGGCTTTAATGTTTTTCTTTTTGGCTCAAACTGCCTATTTTGTTAACATTGTGCATAGCCATGTTTGTCAATGTGTATACTGATTACATGTAAATCTCTTAGTTCATCAGTAAGTGATTCTTTATTTTAGGTACAAATTTGATGATGAACGAGTTACCAAAGAAGATATGAAAAGGGCTATGGAAGAACAATATGGCGGTGAAGAAGAGGTTAGTAAAGTTTTCGTGTCTTACCTCTATCTTTTGTTTATTTAGATATAACCGTGAACTTACCTTGTTGCTTTATTATGCTATATCCAACAGTTGCCACAGACTAATCCTGGTTTTAACAACACTCCTTTTAAGTTCACAAAATACTCAAATGCATACATGCTCGTGTATATACGTGAAAGTGATAAGGACAAAATAATATGTAATGTTGATGAGAAGGACATTGCTGAACACTTGAGGGTAAACTCTTGCTCTTTTTTAGTTGGTATAGACTCTACTAATTTTATCTTTGTGTTGTTCCAAATATGAATTTGGAAATAGTCTGAAATATTGAACATATCAATCCAGATTAGGTTAAAGAAAGAACAAGAAGAGAAGGAGGATAAGAGAAGATATAAAGCACAAGCCCATCTTTACACCATCATCAAGGTTAATGGTTTCGTATTTTAGGTTCCATCTTATTCTTTACTGTTTAGTTAGGACTAGCATAGATTGGTGTCTCGAGTGAAAATTATAGCTAAATCAATTGATTGATGCATCTAGGTTGCACGAGATGAAGATCTTGCTGAGCAGATTGGTAGGGATATATATTTTGACCTTGTGGATCATGACAAAGTTCGTAGCTTCCGTGTTCAGAAACAGACTACGTTTATGGCTTTTAAGGTGTGATTCACTTCTTATTTTCTAATGAGATGTTATTTTTATGGTCATGGACGATGTAGCGTGCAATTCTGCATGATTAAATGCATAGTATTTTTCATAGGATTGTCATGAATTTCATTTTTCTTTCAAAAAAGTCTTACTGGTCTAACTTTGGTTTGGTTTGGTTTGCAGGAGGAAGTTGCCAAAGAGTTTGGTATACCAGTTCAACTTCAGCGTTTTTGGATTTGGGCAAAGCGGCAAAACCATACATATCGTCCCAATCGACCATTGCTCCCCCAAGAAGAAGCACAAACAGTAATAATTTATTCTTTAAAATATTCCTGGAAACTATCTTTTTATTTTTAGTAATTGCAGTATATAGGCATGTGCAACTATCTTGGATTTCAGTTATATATATTTATGTTTGAATGATCACATTTTTTCCTTGTAATATTTAGGGTAAGATCTCGGTATCATGATGGATATTTGAGTATGTGATGCCTTTTGTTTTCAGCTGGTCAAAGAATTTTGTGAAAGGTGATCTAGTAGAAATATGTTGTGGGGGATTTTACTTTTGAGTTGGTATTGTCCATTCCAGTATTTGAGTTTAATTATGTAAATCTTCCATTCAATACTTGTTATATTTTGCATCTAGACAAAAATGGCCGTTTTATGTTGGTATTGTGCTCTCTATTTGTGTGTTTCTTCATCCTGTTTTTCAGCTGATGCTGTAAACAACTAATGAGAACTTCGTATGTTTAGGAGATGGTCTTACACACTTAGCTTTTTAAAAAATTTGCCTAGATTAGTGGTTTGCTCCCACTTGTTCTGCATTCTGATTATTGTCTTTGGTGTTTCAAAATTGACTTTGGAATTGAACTTAGCCCAGTCATTGTGATATACATCATTGTTCAGAAGTGTTGGAGCTTTAATGCTTTTGTTGGGTACTTACTGAATAGCTTTAACATTTAGGTCAAGTGGCAGGCAATTCCATTTTACAATGCCTTCTTTGGTACTTTTGTCTGTGGATAGTGCTGAGCTTTTTGGACAATGTATGGACCATAAAAACAGTTCATTAATGCCCTTAATGCTGTAAAACTCATTAAACATTTCTTATGCAAGCTAATGTTTCCCGTGTGGCATTGGTGTAGGTAGGACAATTGAGAGAAGTTTCAAATAAGACCCACACTGCTGAACTGAGGTTGTTCTTGGAGGTAGAGTTTGGGCCGGTAATGTTGTCTTGAGAAGACCTTAATCAGCTGATACTAGTGCATGCAGTACTGTCCAAGCATTTTTTTTTTCTAAGATTTTCCATATGTTATTCTATGGTTCTGTTTTAGGATTTACGTCCAATCCCTCCTCCAGACAAATCTAAGGATGACATTCTGCTTTTCTTCAAGCTTTATGATCCTGAGAAAGGAGAACTCCGGTATCTAACAGTTGTTGTTCTTTTGTTTTTTTTTCATCTGTTCCTTGTTTCAAATGGCCCTCTGATATTGTATTTTCTTCCATATTTCCAGTTATGTAGGTAGGCTCTTTTTGAAGAGTTCCAGTAAGCCAATAGAAATTTTAGGGAAGCTAAATCAAATGGCTGGCTTTAATCCTGATGAAGAAATAGAACTTTATGAGGTTTGTACTTTATTGATTGTCCTTTTTTCTCTTCATGCTGTATACTATGTTTATAAACTTCAATACGATAACTTTGGTGGAAGTGCACTATCTGTATGTATTTGTCAGGAAATAAAGTTTGAGCCATGTGTTATGTGCGAACATCTTGATAAGAGGACCTCATTTCGGTTAAGTCAGGTATGTGTTGTATTGTTTCATACTGGATTTGCTGTCACAATGGGATTTGATATGGTAATAGAATACCCCTGTTGCTTTGCTTGCAGATTGAAGATGGAGACATCATCTGTTTTCAGAAATCTCCTCCACCTGAAAGTGAAGAAGAATGCCGATATCCAGATGTGCCTTCATTTTTGGAATATGTTCACAATCGGCAGGTGCAAAACATGCTGAAACTTCCAATTAATAGCAATCCTGAAATATGCAATGTTTCTTGTCTGTTTGTTGTAGTTTGTAATAAAGGTGTTACCAGAGGAATGGTGTGTGTTAAAGGCAATTACAGATCAATTGTTTGTTAGAATCACTTGAAAATTTGAAACTATTCTACTTACTTTTTGATTTTCAGTTTTAAATATGGACTTGGATTTTCAGGGTTCGTCAAGAATGCACCTTTGACACTGTGGATACCTGTCACTTTTTTTTTTGGGCTTACGCCTAGTGGAGGATGTGTTTGTTTCATAAGATCTTTTCAACTTTTGGTACAACTATGGTTAGGTTGTCATCTTTAGCTACAAACATAAGAGGGCCATCATTTTCTGACTCCCAGAAAGTTCCCTGGCCCTTCATAAACTCAGAATAGGATTGACAAATTGTACAAGAGTAGCTTCTCCGTATATCTATATATGTTATGAACTCCAGATCTTCCTCTCATTTGACTATCTGACATAAGCATTAATTGTATCATAATAGAGTAAGCCTGGCCTTTCCCCTTAGATTTCCAAATTTTGATTTCTGCCTTTGCTTTCTTTGAACTTGAATCTCAATTTTTGGTGCGATTTGATGTTTATAGATTGTTCGTTTTCAATCCTTGGAGAAGCCAAAAGAGGATGATTTTTGTCTGGAGTTGTAAGTATTTCCATTTCAAACAATTCTTCCACTCTTTAGGGGAATCCTTTCTTGTGGTTATTGTCATTGCTCATTGTTGTTTGGTATCTCTAACCCATCTATAATTTCAAGGTCTAAGCTACACAATTATGATGACGTAGTGGAAAGAGTGGCTCGAAAAATTGGTTTGGACGATCCATCCAAAGTCAGGCTTACTCCTCACAACTGCTACTCTCAGCAACCTAAGCCTCAACCCATTAAATATCGAGGAGTAGAACATTTATCAGATATGTTAGTCCACTACAATCAGGTAACTGAGAATCTAGCTCTTCTTATGTTTATTCTTGTCATACTAATACAATTTTTGGTAATATTTTCAATGTTGTTATTTTGTATTTACAGACATCAGACATTTTGTACTATGAAGTTTTGGATATTCCTCTGCCAGAATTGCAAGGCTTAAAAAATCTGAAAGTTGCATTCCATCATACTACGAAGGATGAAGTATGTGCAAAATTGGTGTCTGACATCTCTTTTCTTTTGTCTATAATTACAAGTCAGTTCTATTCTTCTGGTTCTAATCATAATCTTGTTTAACAAATTGTTTTCAGGTGGTAATTCACAATATTAGATTGCCTAAACAGAGCACTGTAGGAGATGTGATTAATGAACTTAAAACAAAGGTAAGTTTTGATTACTTCTGTTCCATTATAATGAGATTTCTTATTTTATAATAATGGAAGTATTTGTGCATTTTTTTCGGTAATAGTGTTCTCTCTTTGAAAATATCTTTTCTTGATGGGTTAAATCCCAGTTTACCTTCTTAAGCTAGTTTATCTTATGTGTCGTTGATTTTTTATTATCTTATATACAATCTTAATCTGCCAGTTGACTCTTGACATACAGAACTTTCTTTTGTTCTGCTTGATTGAGCTAAATTTATCAATGTAGTTCTATTTGCTGATCACTGCTGGGTGCCTTCATTTTATTAAAGAAGTAATTTCACATGCAAATGAGATTAGGGAGATGGCAAGTTATGTAAGTTTTGGGTAATGTGATATGTAAATACTGTATTTTCTGCAAGTGTCTCTATGCATAATTTGTCACTCAACATTCCACCTCTTGTTTTAGCGTATATAATTTACAAGTTACATGCAACTTACATATTCTGCTCTATGAAACAGGTGGAGTTGTCTCATCCAAATGCAGAACTTAGATTGCTTGAAGTTTTTTATCACAAGATATATAAGGTGATTACCTTATTATTGACATTTGTTTGGCATATTGGATTGATTGTTTGATGATGATTTTAATTTGTTTTCTGCAACAATGAATATGCATGTAAATGATTCCCCGTGGAGCAAATACCTTTGTTTTTAACTAATAATTGTGTTATGTCGTGCAGATCTTTCCACCCCATGAGAAAATAGAGAATATAAATGACCAGTACTGGACCCTACGCACAGAGGAGGTGAGTCTGATTCCCTGTTTTTTCCTTTCCTTTGGTCATTGTGGTGTAATGTTTATGGTTTCATTAATCATCTAGTTGATGAAAGTTAATGTGAGGTATTACATGTGTATTTATATGTCATCTTAGCATTTTGTTGGTGCATTTTCTTGAAATTGGCATGCATACTGCATATATAGTTGATTTTGGTTTTGATGATTGGATTGATGTACGCATTGTGGTGGTGATGTGTGTGCTGACCTTGTTTATGTTGACTCAGATCCCAGACGAAGAGAAGAACCTCAGTCCCAATGATCGCTTGATTCATGTTTATCACTTTACAAAAGAGTCTGCTCAGAATCAGATGGTAATGAAATTTCCTTTTTGAGATTTTTAATTGCTATGTGATTCAAAGACTTATTAAACGAACTGAGATTCTTATATTTAGTATGACATTCTTATATTGTTTCTAAATTGTTTCATTCAACAGCAAGTACAAAATTTTGGGGAACCCTTTTTCTTGGTTATCCATGAAGGTGAAACATTAGCTGAAGTTAAAGTGCGTGTACAAAAGAAGTTACAGGTTCCTGATGAGGAGTTCTCTAAGGTATCCTTTTTGTGCCTTATTTTTTCATAGGAAAGAGGACATTTAGACCTCTGTTGTGTGGGTAAGGGACACTTACACCCTCAATGTTTCAGAAATATACCCAACTAGACACCCTTAAGATACAAAAAAATACTGTTTATTTGGATGGAAAAGCATAAATTTAATGTTATGCCCCTGAAGTTTAATTGCATTAGAGAAAAGGACACATAGACCCCTACTGTTTGGTATAAGGGACAGTTGACATTTCAAAAATACTCTAAAGAATATTTATTTATTTATTTTTTGACTGTTGAGTTTATTGGTAATTTTTTTTCAATTTTTTTATTATTATTTTTTGACCATTGGGTTAGCAAAATTTCTTGCAAGGAATGTTCAAAATTAGTTACCAAAATCATTTTGTTGTTCAATTTTTTGATCATTGGGCTGGTAAATTAATTAACAATTATTTTTGTAATTTCCCATTCCCTACATGAAATTTCGCTAACCCAACGGACCAAAAAAATTTGAACCAAAAAAAAGAAAATTACCAATATCCTCAATGGTCAAAATTTATACTTAAGGTTATATTAATAATTAATTTGCTAACACAGCAATTAAAAATTATAAAAAAATTACCAATATACTCAATGGTCAATACACACACACACGCTTAAGGGTATTTTGAAATGTTGGAGGTGTAACTATCCCTTATACCAAACTATAGCGTCCTATGTGTCATTTTTCATAATCCAAATAATCTTTAAGGGTATAACAGTAAATTTGTACTTTTCGATCCAAATAAACAGCTTTTTGTAACTGAAGGGGGTCTAGTTGGGTATTTTTGAAATATTGGGAGTGTAAGTGTCCCTTACACCAAGAAATGGGAGTCTTGATATAATTTTCCCTATTTCATATTACTTGTGAATTCTGTGTCTTGTCATTCAAGTTCAGCATAGTTACTTGCTTACCTTGCAATACATGTGTGTGTATATTTTTGCCAGTATTGAAATTGATTTTTCTGTCCATAAACCCTCTTTACCCTGCTATGTACGTGTGTCCAAATATGCTGACCCTGCTATTCGTCATCTTATCTGGTTGGTCAGTGGAAGTTTGCTTTCTTGTCGCTGGGTCGTCCGGAGTACCTGCAGGATTCTGACATTATATTTAATCATTTTCAGGTTTGTTTTCTTTTAACTAATAATTTTTTTTTTCTCTCTTTCATTTAGGCTTAGTATTTCTTTAGTTTTGCTTTTATTTTCAATATCTCGTCAGTTGAAACTCTATTTTGCTTTATTTTCTTAAAAGAGAAGAGATGTTTATGGTGCGTGGGAACAATACCTTGGGTTGGAGCATTCTGATAATGCCCCTAAGAGAGCTTATTCAGTAAATCAGGTAATGTGCTTCTATGCATGAAATTGTTATATGTTGTAATATAAGTCAAATTATCATCTTTATCATTATTTAATGATCAGACAACTAGTTCTGCAATTGTCAAGAATCCTATAGGTCGCCATTAATTTGTAAAACCGTCTTCAAACTGCAGAACCGTCATACATATGAAAAGCCAGTCAAAATATACAACTAGTGCAAGAGCTGATGATCCACCGACACATTAGCTTAAGAAAATCTGTCAACGCCTTAATGGCATTACTTAGTCGGACAGGATTGATAGTTGAATGGTGCATTTGAAGGTATGACATATGAGGCTTGCATTGAGGTGTTCTGTAGGTTTCCATTATTCATTTGTAGGTATATTTATTTCTTTAGCGTGGATGGCAAGGCAAGAGGTTTTATATGTAGCATGGTCTAATTATCAACAGTGCACTCTGTGGGAGCTCCTCGTGTTTATTTCCTGTCTTTAGGAAAAAGATGCCCCCTTCAAGAGGCTGGTTATCAGTATACAGCTCCAGTGTAATTTAGTAGTATATATATGAAGATTTTGATGGGGATGTATACTGGGTGTAGTAGGTTGGTTTCACTTAGATAATTTATTCTTTCCTTTTTGTTCATTTCGCACCCCTGTTCCTCCCTTTCCAAGTTATATTTGATGATGTCTTTCAGGGATGAGTTTGTAAAATGGTCGTTTTTAATACTACAATTTCTGGGTTTAGGATTATGTAAAAGAACTGTACTGCCTGGCAGTCTAGATTGCTATTTGGCACCTCTTTTCCAGCTTAATTACAAGTATTCATCTTCTTTTATTCTCCCTTCTCTCTCTCTCTCTCTCTCTCTCGCTTGATCTCACATGCACGCTCACATTGTTTCGATAGCTAACCATTGAATGCGCAGCAGGCATTTATGATTTGTGTTAATCAACGGCTGTCACATGCGATACATTATTTACTGACCAGTTAGATTTGCCAAGAGGAAATATGATGCAGATACTTGTCAACATTTCTTGTCATATGATGTGCTGTATTGGCAGTATGAGCAGAATAGTTGTAGCAGAATTCCAAGTGTTTTGGTAACCAAGTTAGCCGAGGGAAAATTGAATTAGAAATTAAGGGTAAATCATTTTGTGTTTTGTGGTGTTCCACGATTCAACTAGTCAGCCCGAGACACTCCGTATTTACTCTGCAAATAGTGTAGCTTGAAGCTTAGCATTCATTAACATAGCTCAGAGCTTGATTATAGTTGGTTGAATGCCGTAAGCGATAAAATTGATAGCTATCAAATTTTAATCAAAATCGTTTTGGTTATTTGATCAAATAACAAGAGAAGAGGGGCTTCTATTTCTATTTTATTGGCTCAACCAAGCAAATAACGCCCAGAAAAAACCGTGTACTGTTTGTTTACAGAACTCGATAGGATATACGACCGTCAATAGTTTCAACAACAAACTTATTCAAACGCGTAAGCAGCAGCAGATAAGCTCTAGCTTTAGGACCTAAAACAACGAAAACAACAGTAGAAAACAATTTCAGACGGGAATAAAATGTTTACCTGGAAAGTACTTGTAGAATATTAAGGGTAGACATTATTCTAATACATGATCGTTTCGTTTTGACATGGAATCATAAATTGTTAAGCATATATTTACCATATACTTTAGTTGCATTGTTTTTAAAGTTTTAAGCTGAAGCAAAGCAACTTGAAAATACCCTAATAATCATTATGGGAAGGGATAGGTTGAATATGCATACCCAATTTCAAGGACTCAATTTCATCTTGGTGGAAGTAGTTGTATCCTTTGGTTTTCTCTTTTTGGCTCAAGTTTGAGTTGATCTTATCAACAGCAGCCAGCAGTTCCTTCAAGTCAACAAAGCATCAATTAAATCATAATAGCTATAAGCTATGAAATACCACAAGGGTATTCAATTATCAAAGGACATGCAACATGTTTGAGAAAAATTTTAGCTTTAAATTAACGGAAAACTTGAACATTTCTTAATGGAAATCCAATTATTCTGTTAATTATATAAATTTTTTTTTTCAAGTGGATTATTGTTCAGATGGGCGTCTGTAAATAAATGTCTATTTCTTCTATGCACAAAACAAAAGGATGGAGATTTTGTGAGGTTTCGATTTTGCTGGAGTTACAAGACATGTTAGTTCTCCCATCTTATGTCTGTAAATGCAAATGCAAAAGCCATTTCCTTTATAACAGGACGGATGATTCAAAAACATCTATTTCTTTTGAAATGTATCATTTAAAAACATGAACTGCATACCTCCCATGGCGCTAGGCTCTTCATGTAAGAAGGAAGGCTTTCATAATCATCTTTTGATACCTTTATTATGGTGCCAGAAACTTCAACCGACATTGGTTCATCTTTTTCCAGTTTCACTACTTTTGCAAAAAAAGATAAGTTTAACCAGTGTAACTATGCGTTGCAATGAAACGAAACTCTTCAATTGACTAGTTACGTTCTACCTTCAATCTTTGCAGCATGCTGATGCTTATCTGTCATGTCCGGTTTGTCCCCATAAGATCTAAAATTGGAAGAATCAAAGCAAGTTTTAAGAAAAGAGCTAAAAAGACTAAAAAACCTTGGGGATCATCAATAACATTCTAGGCTGAAAGCTTACTTAATTGGTTCTTGGAAGCACACATCTCGGTCATCAGTCTCACCATTACCTGTTGACACAAAGAAACAGAGCTTCATTAATCGCAAGCACAAAACAAGAATGTAAAGGGTTAACAGTTTATCTAACTGAAACACTGTAACAAATACAGTTGGAGCTACCAATAGAGTTACCAAGGAAAACATGCCATTCATGCGGCAATTATTACTAACCTTCAGATGCTAAAGTGGCCAGACAAACATCCGATAGCCCAAGATTCTTTAAACTGAGAGATTCATCGAGTCTAAAAGAATCGTCAAGAAAAACAAAACGATGCACCGACAAGATTGCGGACTCAATAGTTTTTAACATACACTAGTAAGCCATCTTCAGAAATTCTGTGACCATAGTTGCCAATTTTACCATCCCTTCACTTTCTGAGAAAAATGGAGATGAAACAACAAATGAAAATTTTACCTCCTATAAAATGTTTTCATTTTATAGACCAGGGTAACATATTCTTTCAAACTTAGTCAAATACACTGATTCTGAAATTCTCATCACTGTTTTGTTTCCCAAAACCTAATGGAGTATTAGTTCAATTCATTACAAGAGAATTTGTTCATCCTGGTTAGAGCAAGTTGATGAAACTTTCCATGCCACTATAATTAAAATATGAAAATACATATAACAAAGATCGAACTCAAAGCTAATTCAAAATTATAAAACAAAAGATACAGAGGGTCATCTTCCAAGCTTTTCATGAATGATCTTGCCACAGAGACCGGGGACGGTACATCAAATTTGTCCTTTGATTCTGCGACATACGGTGTTGATAAACCGGTACTCCCATCTTCATCACCAATTTCAAGTTCTACGCCCAAAAATTAACACACATGTATAAATTTAACTCTAGTAATTTCAGTACAAAGTGTCAAAGAATTATGTTAATCTGTGCTCTAGTTGAACATGTTAGGCTTCAAATTTGAGATCCCATCCCTTCCTCTTCGCATATGCTATCAAATTTAGTCAGCTTGAAGATCCCAATTTTAAAATACCATACCGTTTGGTTGCTGAGAAAATGAAATAAAATGCAAGAAAATTAATATAGCACAAACCTTTTTTTTCATTTAGGATACTTTGTTTTTGGTTAAATTCAACAGTAAAACGAAAAATTTAGTAGAGAAAGAATTATATACCGGGAAGATAACCAAAGGACTTAAGGCGATCCTGGAGCTGAAAAAGATGGGTTTGGTTGTTTTTGTAAACTTCATTACAGTGTCCCAACAACTCCTCAAACGACACCGTACCAAACGACATAGACTCCAGCAAATTGACGTCGCCGGTGACGCTCGTTACGCGGCGGTTCAGGCACTGTATGAACGTTGATGATGCTGAATCCAGGGGGATCGGACGGCGGTGGATCGATTGCTTCATGGCTTCGCAGCTGGTTTCAAGATGGTTGCAGAAGACACCTAAGCCTTTTGTCAAGTTTGAAATATGCTCTTCCATTTCTCTGATTTGGCGAAGATTGAAATTCTTTCTTCGGTTTTATGGCGGAATTGGCGTTATTTTCAAAATTTTGAATTTAAAGGTACGAACCCTATTTTATTTTGAGCGGAAAAGACGAATAAACCTGAAGCATGATAAAAAAGTTTTATTTATTTTTATTAAACATCAAGGCGCCTGTAGCTCAGTGGATAGAGCGTCTGTTTCCTAAGCAGAAAGTCGTAGGTTCGACCCCTACCTGGCGCGAAATGTTATTTTTGTTTGGACTAATTTTTCCCTCAGCCCCACTCTTTGGTTGACAAGAAAACGCAAGAAAATTGAAAATCAATCTTAAAGGTTTTGTTTTAATTCTTTATTTACAGATTTTATTTATTGTAAATTAAAAAAAAATTAAGGAACTTGTGTTATTTTAGAATCTCTGTAGGCAAGCATCGATAATGTGTTCTCTAGACTTGATTATGTGCTGCTTGAAATTAATATTGATGAGCACCATGAGATAAACTTTGAGAGCAGTGCTAGCAGAGGCAAGCACGAGCTTTCAGCTTCACCAAATGCATCATGCTTTAAGGGTATCTAACAAGTTGAACTCTTGTTGTACACCTAATAGATTTCATTATAATTTACATTTAAAATTCCACACAATCTAGCTTGAGATTGCATTACATAAAACAAAGGGAAAGGGGGGTATTAAAATAACATAACTATTTTACATGTACATGGGATAAGTTTTCTCTCTGTTATTATTTGTCTGTTAGTCTCTTCTGGTTTGGCTTCAAGTAAGCTCACCTTTAACAGCACTGGCTGCCCTTCTAATGGCTCTTGCAACTCTCCAGATTTCATGCTGAATTAAAGCCTGCCCGTCTCTCTGGCTCATTTTTGTTGATCGATAAATAGCATCTGCTATTCCGGGAAAGAAGCTCAGTTTGCTTTCATAGTCACTAGGAGGTCCATAAACCTACAATACAAATAGTTTCATAGTCACTAGAGTTTCTGACTTCCATGTTTAATGACAATGACCAACTTGGAAAACTTCAAAAAGTAGATGGTCTTTTGAGAAAATAAATGAGGACATCACTTCAACTTCAACAGGATCATCCTTCTCAAGGGGGCTAACATAGACATCAATACAGGACAAAATTTCCATGAAATTTGTTTGGTTAAATAGCTTAAATACTGTTGCCTAGGCCATACAAGTTATTTTGGTCAAGTGGTAACTCAGCATGGTATTAAATCATATCAGACCTCAGAACCTTATTTGTATCCACGTGACAAAAGCCCACCAAGATTTTAGGAAACAGAAAACCAGAATATTTTTTACTTCAAACCATCAGCATGTTTTGCAATCAGTCTGGCTAAATAGAGGGTACAGAAAGTGCTTACAAGATGTTTGAACCACTGCTTTCCTTTAAGCCCATCTGCATCCAGGAACCCCCTTTCAGCAAGCATCAGCCGATCATTCAAAGATCGCATTTTAATGACAACAACATCACCATTAGTTTCTTGCTTTCTTAGACTCTGCATTCAAATGCGATATAAGCTGCCTCAAAATTTACAGAAAAAGAAATGAGAATGTAAAAGTGACCACAAAATTTCAACCATCTTCACTTACTCAAATATTCTGTTAGAATTAAAAATAGGAAATAATAATTTTAGTCTTATTATTATTATTATTATGATTATATTGTTAGTATTGTTATTATGATTAATCTTATTAGGGTCAGATTTCTTGCTATAGTATTGCCGTTCCTAGTTTGGTTTGGACATTTCTCCTTTTATCCTATATAAGAATAATGTTTATGTACTTATTATTAATCACAATCAATATGAATTTGTTTTCTCTAACATATTCCAATAAAATTTTCCAGGTTTCACCTTTGCTTCAGCTTCAATTTCTTTGGCTGCGAAATTAAGTTCTTTAATTGCAGTGGTTAAAGGATCTAGAAATACGCTCCCACCCAACAAGTTGCTCAAGATAACTGTATGTTCCTGTCAAGGGGGAACACGTTATATAACATTAAGTTCATAACATCACAAAAGCACAATAGCAGTATATATTCAGACAAATCTTATTGCATGCTAAATCTTTGTATGTATTAAACGAACTACCAACTTCTTGATACAATTCAACTCAACACAATAATGCATTTACTTCAATATTAACTAAATGTATATATAATGGGTAGAAAACAAAGGTAAAAAAAAAACTTGAAGAACCAGTCGTAACATAACTATGAGAAAATAGATGTATACCTGCAATTGATCGGCATAAGAGAGATAACTGAAAGGTAGAATTGAATCATCAGCCAAGCGAAGAGCTAGAAGTCCCCAAACTCCAGCAACTAAGACAAAATAAAACAAAAAAAGTAATGTCATCCTGAAAAAGTAACAATGAAATATTGTATTAATACTCTAATGGTAAGTTGAACAATAAATCTCATACAGCTGCAGGTCCAAAGGAAGGAAAGCTAACCAGCCACGTGCCGGTGAAACAATGGATCTGCATTGTTTATCATCCAGGCGTATGAATCAAAGGCAGTATGATAGACAGGGAAATCTGATAAACAAGAAGAACCTTATATTACCATCTGCATAGCCTCAAAAACTTTATTTTATTATTCAAAGTAAATGACAAGATTCAAATAACCAGAATGAATAGAAGAAGAACAACACCTTTTAACAAAATCAGAAGAGATCCTATATTGAGCAATATGTATGAAATGAAGTTACATAAACTCTAAACAAAACGATAAAGAGAATAAACAGGAGACTTTTCAAATCCCTGAATTTGAACCAAAACTTTTGATAAAGGATGCTGGGTTTTGAAAGCCGAACCTCTTCCATAGTAAATATCAACAGAAGGAACCCCTACATGCTGCACAAAAGGAGCAAAATCTGAATCCACTCCACTGAGTCTTTGGATCTGCAATCAAAACTAGACAACATCATCACACATACTGGATAAGTTTCCAAGGCAAGCAGAAAGCACAAAAGCATGGCACGGCACATCAGCTAGTCCAGCAACCCTAGAGGGCTCCATTTTTCTTTAATAGGAAGTCATAACAAAGACAATGCATAATATGCAAATATGCATGCACACGTAATGTCACATAAGCCTTACATTGAAGACTCCGTTTGGAGCTGCCCATTGCTCGTATATAGTTCCACCATCTGAGTCAGGATCTTTGACCTGAAATTTATGTCTATATTAGTTGATCTAAAGCCAGGTATTAAGCCAGTTCAGAATTGAAGAGATTGATCAGAACACTATGAAGCTGTAATCAGAACATTATGAAGCGGTAGCATTTTTGCTTCCCCAATTTAACTTACCATTTTTGTGACCTCAATAAGAAGATTATCCAGCTGAGGAGTTGCCCCAGCGAAGAATCCTGGCCCTTGAACTGCACAATCTACATTGAGATAGGCCACAGCGTTGGCACCCAAATTCACAAGGTTTTCTTCAACCCACTCAGTGGATCCAATCTAAAAGCACAAGCACCAATACACAAACTTGATCCAGAGAGTTCAATGCACAAAAGTAGTCCCTTAAAAAATTCTTACTTGATTCAAACTGAAAAGATATTTGAATCCTAACAGAAAGATTTTGTAATAGGAAGACATTAGAAAGAATGAGACCCCACAACTCCCTCTACCACCTCAGCACAAAAAAGATAATATTTTTGTTGTTTAGAACAATCACAGTTGTTCATCACTGAGCAATGAACTGCATGAAAGTTAGGATCAGTGCAGCAGCCATTAGTCATAAAGTAATATATGAAAATTACTAAAATAACCTCTCTCTTCTGTATTGAACGATGAAAACAATCCCCACAGTGCAAACACTAAATGCCAACACATGGCAAAACCAACTGTATGCATAGATGTTATTTTCTCTAAACCTGAAATGTTGCTGATGAAGTAGTAATGTTCCTATGGGACCTAGTTCAGAGCAAATTACTAATCTATAGTTTACAAATTCACATTTCATGTATATACGCCACATTTTACCAAAGTGATCATTGAAGACTTAGGATTACCTACCATCCCAAATTCTTCTGCATCCCAGCTGCAGAAAATAATTGTTCTTCGAGGGCTCCACCCGAGGCGCATCAAAAAAGCATATCGTCTGGCAATATCAAGTAGGGCTGCAGTCCCACTGTTGGGGTCAACAGCTCCATATGTCCATGCATCTCTATGGTTTCCAAGGAGCACATAGCGGTCAGGCTCTTCAAACCCTCTTATGACAGCAAAAACATTATGAATTGTTGCCACCTTTTCCTCCCCCTGGAAGAACAAAAATATCAAAAATTCTGAATCATGGAAAATTTAGGGAATCAGAAAGAGCTTACCAAAAGAATTAGCTTTTCTCTTTTTAATTATTTCCTTTCCCAATCTTTTAATAGCAAACGAAGAATAGGAAACAATATAAAGAAATGCAGTTTAAAATCAAAAAATCACTTTTTTGGCAGCTAAATATTAAAAACATGTGGCGTAGATTAAACAACCAAAAATCCGACTCCACAATTTAATCCTATTATCCAATCCTATAAACCTCTCCACCCACACGGGTCCTAATATTACCAACCTTCAGTTAAAGCTCCCATACTCATTAGACCACACATATTCATACCAAAAACAAGCAGGTGCTACAAGCCAATGTCCCACAACACGACAAACCAACTTACTGACTTGCACCCGAGAATTTTCCATGTCTCCTAATGTGCTTCAATCAGTGCTTTAATCGAATATTCCATATCCATTATCATCTCAAAACCAAGTATTACAATCAGCACTTACTAGCTTGATGGCACACTTGTCCAAATTGCGAAATCTTGTCCCAAACAAAACACTTCCGCTTATTCAAACAATTAAATGACACCCAAATTATATAACAACAATTTGAGATTCTTTGTTTCTGTCTCAAAATACTTACAGCAAAATTCCTCACAGTTCGATTCATAAAGCCTAAAAAATAACCAAATTCGTCCAAATATTAGAAGTACAAAAAAACAGCAAACCAACAACAACTTGATCTAACAAAGGAAGACCAAAGTCATAACAAACAACTTTCCAACATCAGCATTAGACAAAAATATGCAACAAATCAAAGAACCAACCAAACAACCAACCTGGTAAGTCAAATTCACCATGGTCGGTCCCGCGCCAACCCTCCCGCCGTTAACCCGACCCAGATCATTCCGAAACTGTGGCACAAAGCCACCTCCAAGAGACCCCAAAATAATCTGCGCATTCTCAAAGGATAAGGGCAAAGATGGAATTTTGGGAAACCTCTTCGAAACTTCATTGTCTTCCAATTCTAAGCTCTCTCCTCCTTCAACCCCAGCCCACCCTGGGCTCAGTGGGTCTCCCATTCCTCTCATAACTGTCCCTCTCTCAACCCCATCACCTCTTAGCCCATCATCCTCGGCGTACAATAGCACTCCCAGCGCACCTTTAGCCTCTGCTAAAAATATAACACCACTTCTCGATAAAAAACTTCCCTTTCTTGCTATCACAATACACCCGCTAACGTTAACCCCCACCGCCTCCAGCGCATGATAGTCCTCTTCCCTACCGTAGTTCACGAACACCACCTTAGCGTACGCCGTTCCCGATGGCGCGTACGCATGATAAGGCTGAACTACGTCCGACAACGCATTTCTAGATATACCCTTTTCCGTCAAAGGGAGGTTAACAACAGTGCCGTTAATAAAATGCACCATGAGTGATATGTGCGCGGGATAAGACAAAAGGGTTTCATACTTAACAGTATGAGTTTGAAGGTTGAGCCGTTCGAAGTGTGACTGAACGTAGTGGATTGTATCCAAGGAGGGTTTCGTTCCGGCTAGGTGAGGGTTCAGCGTGAGGGCGCGGAGGTAGGAGGAGACAGTGTAGTTGGAGGACAAAGAAAGGAAAGTTTCGAGGACAGTTTGGGAATTTCGAGGTGCGAGTGTAGGATCAGAAGGGTGAGGGTGATGTACGGTATAGAACCCCAGAATGCAGAGAATGAGAAGGAAGACAAAGGTCACTAAAGGCGGCCGCGATTTTGATGGTGCGCCGTTAGCGGTGGTGGTGGTGTTCAGTTTGGCGAAAGGTTGGGTCATTTCTAGAGACAGAAAGGGATAGAGTTTTGGTTTTCGAGTGTTTACAGAGAGAAAGTTAGGGTTTTGATCGTTGGATTTGCGAGGAGTTACAGAGAAAGGAGTTCAGTGGCAGCACAGGGTGATGACTGATATCTGTCTCGTTTCGGGGCTGATATGTTCTAACTTTTAAGAGTTGGTAGGGCTTTTATCATTTAAGGCCCTGTATTTATTTATATTTTGTTGAACAAACACATAATTTTAAAAATGAGTTAATTAAATTTATAAGTTAAACAGAGAACATGCACACACCAATGTGTTTTGTGTTGTATGCGTAACAACCAAAACCCATAAAAATATTGTAAAATATAATGTGGTATTGGGGTGGGAATTCATCATCCATGGTTTCAAGGGGACCATCAAATTGTAAAGCAAAGAAGGTATGGGGAATTTGTGTAGGGGTTTATTAGTTGTTTAGTAATCTCAATCATAGGATTAATTTAATAATATTATTATAAGTGCATGACCAAAATGCACAAATATTTGTAGGAATAGGATTAGAAATACTTTAAAATTGTACAAAATTTTACATTAAATTTCATATTAAGAGTTACAGTTAAATTTGTTATCTTACATGCATTTCATATTTATGAAAATGAATAATAAAAGGTAACAAGGAATGATTTCTTGTAAAGCAATTAACTTAATTAAAGTAAGTTGAAATATTATAATTTCTCAATAATTTTTGTTTTCTTAAAAAAAATCAGCATTAATACTTGAGCAAATTTCTAAAATGACCATATTTGACATTAATTTTATTAAAATAATTATTTTTATAATTTTTTATAGTAAAAATTTTAATTTTAGGTCAAAATATCATTTAACTCAATAAATCTAAATAAATTTCAGTGTCAATCACAATTGTACATGATTGAAAAATATACAATCAAAACTGAGTTTTAATTATATATCTAAATTAAAACTTTTAAATGGAACTAAATTTTGAAATTTTTGTATGGATCCCAACCCTTATCAAATTAAAAAAAAAATAATAGAGTTGTATTTTAGCACACTTTTTGTGGGACTAAAATGCACAAGTTTGAAATTTTTAGCCATTATTCATTAATTGTAAAAGTATAAGGGTCCCTTGATATTTTCGTAATTTCGGGCCATTTGAAATTTTAAACACAATTTCGAGGACAAATTGGTGCGACAAAACTGAGAAAGTATGAATATGTAAAGCTTTGAAATGTTTTGTTGTCATTTGTTAATTTTAAAATTTTGAGGGTTCATTTAAAATAAAAATAAAATTTGTTTAATTCTTTGAAGTGGAGGGTATTATTGTTTAAAGTAAATCATTTTAGTTTATTTAGCTTAAAATAAATTAAATATCTTTTAGTCTTAATTAATATATTTTTATACAGATAATTTCGATATTTATAAAGGGATTTCAGATTTTGGACATATTCATTACAAATGAATAAATTGTATTTGTCTTTTAAAATGTAAAGAATTAAGGATTCCAATGTCATTATCCGCCTCTTACTTTCTCATGCTTGTTTTTTTTGTTTTTTGGTTTTCAGATGGACGATAATACACGTGCATTCCACGTCAAAATCAATAAATCATTGGTCGGGATAATAACATTAGAACCCCTAATTGTTTTTATAATTCTCAAATAAAACATATTTATTCGTTTGTATTAAATAAATCACCAATTCTTTTGTAAATAATAAAATTTTGATCATTGTGGCAACAAAATTATACCCTTATTTAGTATTTAGAATATATTTCATGCCTTATATTTATAATAGCAGCGGTAACATTATAAGTAAAATTTAATACGATATTGAATATGACTAAAAAATGAAAAAGAATAGCATGATTTTGATTAAGATAATTCATGTAAGAGGAAGAGCATCGATATACATGGTAGGCAGTAAAACATATTCTATTTCTCTTTTTCTTTTTTTAATTTTTTATAAAGTGTTATAAATTATTCTTATTCTCATCCTAAAGGAGCATGCGCCCACATGGATCTCTATTGTTTTTGTGTCATTATATCCTTCTATACAATAAAGTTTAAGCATTAAGTATAACTCAACTTGTTATTTGTGGTCACAAATTAACTCTTCCCTTTAAAAAAAAAAAAAACCAAAAGTTGTGTGTAAGTGTCATGCCTTTTGCCGAGGAAAATGACACTAAGCTTTTCATTTATCTCTTTTATTTCCCGACAGAATTTTGCATGTAATGTCATATTACGTTATTTATATATTTATTTAATAAATAATAATATTATGTATATAATAATTTATATAATATTAATATTTAAAAAGATATTATAAAAAATTAGCATATAAATAATTGAATTTCAAAGAACTAACAACTAATAACATTGACTTATTCGTTATAAAATTGAAGTGTATTTATTATTATATTTAAAGATTCTTTTTTTTTTTTTAATATAATTTTACTAAGACAATGTAACGCTGTCTTTTCTTTATTCGTATGTTTGTTGGGACAGAAGAATGAGAATTTATGTTTTCTTGTCTCTCCTCTTTCACTTTCACAATCCTTTTACAAAAGCAATCCGTGTCTTTAATCTATCATGCTGGGTTTGGTGGGAAGAACATTACAAATGCCAGCAAATAATTATATGCTCTCTCGGAAAGGAAAAACTTTTGGGATGACAGCTGTGTCACCAAATAAAATTTCAAGGTCCAATTGTAAACAGAAGGAAAATGCATGGCATCATATGAAGACAACACTATTATTATCCACGGGCCCTTGTCAAGAAGCCGAGTAAGTTCAGTTACAAGCCCAAATAAGGCAAAAAAAAAAAACGATAGCTCAATATCAAAGGCAATAGACCATCAATTGCTCAACATCAGAAGGAAAGCCGTGTTACTTCAAAGCTGATCTGAATTGAAGAGCAATGACACAAACAAACCCAGAGGAAGAGATCTCCTTGGCACCTTCTGTTCTTCAATCTTCAATTTCTTGCATGAAGATTAGTTTGTGTCTTTTGTTCCATACTTTGAGAACCAAGCAAGGAAGTATTAGTGAAGCCCGGATTTTTTTTTTTTGTCAAATTCCTACTGCAGAGTTGTAAGTGCCATAAGCGGCGAAAAGCAACCCAAAAGACAATATGAAGAAATCCAGGGCTCTCTGCCCAAAACTCAAAGATGATCCAAACAAAATTAAGTGAAATGAAGCTGGCAAAACAAAAGAGATTAGTGCGCATACAGTGCTTCCCACAAGTGATGCGAATGCGCCAAATCCTGGCACAAACGATGCCAGGAGTGCCAACATGACTATCAAAATTGCCCGACTAACGTATATCGCAAACTTTCCTAGTCTTGTGGTTGAATTGTTGTCATAAGAAATGCAGGGGAGCCTTTGAAGCAATGAGCTCTTCTTCAACTTTCCCTCTACAATCTCGTGCAATGGGTGCACCATGATCGGAAATGTAAATACCAGCCCCAAACATAACCCCATCTGCCAACAAGTTTAGTACATCAACAACATATTGTGTTACAAATCTCGGCAATGAAATTAGTATTCAGATGACCAAATATATAGCATTAAAAGCAGAAATCGAAGAAATTTACCTAAAAGATTTAGGAATCTTAATTCTCCAAAAGGATTAATCAAAGAAACAAGGGACTTAAAACATTTAGATGCATGGAAATGGTCGAATTCTAGAAATGATCCTACTTTAATCCTACACCACAGTGGGAACAATTGTGTGTCAATGTTGGCGTTTGGAACAAGAACTATAAACTTCTGATTCTGCATACATTAACCGAACACAAGTTAAGGAGATTTTCAATGCCAAAAGTTGGCAAAATGAGTTTGGCTTCATCGATATATCAAACACTGCTTATTTTGTCATTTCATTTCATTGACTTAAGAGAAATCAACTCAAATAAGGACATAGTAAATGTGTAATTACATGTGAAAATCAGAAATGAAATGGAGACACCGCTAATGGCGAAAATTATACTCAAAATTGAGGAGCCAAATTACCTGAATAGCAATGGAAGACCATTCATGAGGTAAATTAAGAGTAATAATATCCTTAGTTTGATCACCATAAGCCATGTAACCAAAGAAACCAAACAGAATATACACAAGAGTTATCGCACTGAAAGCCTGAGCCAACAGCTTGGAAAATCTTCCTCTTTCTCTCATCGAGGCCTCTAAAGCAAATGTCATCCCAAATCCTTCGAAACAGAACACTGCCATTCCTCCGGCAAAAGGCAAACCTCCAAATTTAGAAGTCACTGCTTTTCTATCGGTAAAAGAAAATTCACCCCCTAGAATCTTCTGTACATCCTCTTTAACAACTAATCCCACGGCTAAAAAGTTGCAGATATTAGCAAAAATGCTGATTGGTGCTAAAGCTGAGAGAGAATTGATCCAGGATAAAGCAATTTGAATTGGGACAACTAGGAATACGAAGGAAGAGTAAGTGAGATTGGTTTGGGTTTTGAATATTGAATGGAGGTTTTGGCCGATAAAAACAAGATATGCAACAGATCCTCCACATTGGGAAGCGAAAATAAGCAATTCGGTGAGATAGCGGCCTGTTATTCCCATGCATTTACTGCCTAAATCTCCATATGTTGTTGTTTCCGTTGACGTTTCTTCAGATGCCAACTTATTTCTGCATTGAATCTGTGCACCAAGAAGAAAGTAACTGACTTGGGTATCCACATGAAAAACAGTGACAACAAAGTGCAAATAACTTCTCTACCATTTTTGAGTTGGAAAACAAAAACGTGTTTTGAAAATGGCAACAAACCCATCTCTATTACTTTTTTTGGTGAACAGAATAAATAACCGAAAGTGAAAACAAAAGACAACTGCATCTAGGTTTGCGCAAACAGAGAGAAATATTCATAAAAAAGATTAAAAAAGGAAAACACAGCGAAAGAGAACACTGACAAGAAGCAGCATGCAGTAATACGTGGAGATTGCGGCAATAATGACGCCAAGAGATCCAGCAAGCCAACCGGCAACACGAAAAGCAAAAGGAAGACCTAAAACGCCAGTACCAACGATCGATACAATAATATTCCCCAGCGTTTGAGCCGCTGATGCTGTTCCGCTTCCACTTCCTTCTCCTTCTGAAGAATGCAGTAGAGGGATTTCATTGATTTTCGGATCACTTTCTTCTTCCATGCTACTGTATTTTCTTTCCCTGAACTCCAATATTTTCTCGAGAAAATCTGCTTTCTATCGCCCGGTGTGTGTTTTGTCCTGGAGTCAAGTTCGGTGGCACATGGAAGCGAACAACGATGGGATTATCTGACACGTCAGTGTGAAAAGAGTTCAGAGTTCTAATTTAGATACACGACATTCCATAAACGTATGAGAATCCAGACGGGTTCAGTAACCTTTTCCTGTTCTTGTGGCGTACCAAACCGATTGTTTACCTTGAGTTCTGCATCGATTGTAATTCCGCCCTGATATGGCAAGTGGGTATATAAAAAGAGAGAGTCTATCTTGTCACATGATTATTGTTATCGATAAAAAAATTTTTAATCAAAAAAAAATATATTTATTAATATTAAATAAAAAATTAATAAAATATTTTATAAAATTTTTATTATATTAATTAAATAATAAAATTTTATATTAATTTTATTTTATACATTATTTATAAATATATTTTTTTTATTTTATTAAAATCACCTCAATAATACTAACTAAATAAAATTTTATTGTTTAAAATTTTTAATATAAAAATATAGCCCAAATAAATTTTATTTTTTAAATTTTAAATTTTATTTTTTAATGATTTAAAAATTAAGGTCATTTTTTATTTTAACATATATTTTATTTTTTTTATAATTTTAACTAAAAATTTAATTTTTAGACAAAATTATCTCTTAAACAAGTTTTTTCCTCTTTCTCTTCGATTTCTTTCTTATTTTATTTGGACAGAAAAAACATAAACACGATTTCGGGAGTGATTTGGTATAAAATTTAAAATTTTGACTAAGATTATAAAACAGTTGAGGATTTAATTAAAATTAAAAATTAAATTTTAAGTTATTTAAGAATAGAATTTTAATTTTTTTAAATTTAAATTTTGTGTTTATATTTTTTAATTTTTAAATTATATATTTTAAATTTTACTTATAATTAATTTAATTTTTACGTTTTATAATTTTTAAATACTAAAATAAAATTTCAGTAAAATGTAAAACTTAAAAGAGAGAATAATTTCTGCGAATATAGAATTTGAGTCCAGATGTTCCTTTCCATTTGATTTTCCACCCACATAATTAAATTTCATTCATTAGATTTTGAAATCAGAGAGATGAAAATGCAGAATTTACCAGAATGGGGAAACGGTTGCTAGGTAAGATTCAATCCTACTCATGCATTTACCTCTCGAGTCAAGGCTCAAAGACAAAAATCTAAAATTCACCATTAAAACACAGTTCATCAAGCATTTCAGAGGTAGATAAGAAAGTTTTTCACAAAAAAAGGGGAAAATAAAGTACGCAGATGGTAATTTGGAAGTTAGAAAAAAAGAAGTAGAATACTTTTGTAATTAGGAGATGGTTTAACATTGATTTCCTATTCCTACAATGTTACCCACATTATTAGGAATGTTTTCCGCATGCAAGTAGGAAATAAATTGTAAGTCCTATAAACTGACTGTCAATTCAATGGCGAGTAAGACAAGGGAAAAGAAAGAAAGAAGTTCAGAATGGAAGAGAACAATGTCTGAGAGAAAATCAGTGACCAAACATTATCCGCCGGACTTTGATCTATCGAAGTTGCGAAGAAAAAACAAGAAAAAACAACAGAGTCGACAGATGAAGGTTAGGATGATATGGCCGATGACCATCCGATGTAAAAGCTGTGGCACTTATATATACAAAGGAACAAAGTTCAATTCACGAAAGGAAGACGATCAAACATATCTGGAAATCCAGATAATTAGGTTTTATGAAAAATGTACAAATTGTTCGGCAGGGTTTACGATAAAAACTGATCCACGGAATTCGGATTATACGTAGAAAGTGGTGCATATCGACCTAATTTTGAAGAGAAGAAGAACGACAATCTTAAGCGAGAACATGATCAACACGACGATGCAATTACTGCATTGGAGAAGAAAAGATTAAAATTAGAAAGAGAGATGAAAACGGTTGCTGCTGTTGAGGAATTGCAGTCTTTGAAGAGTAGGCATGAAAGAGTTAGCATTGAAGCCATGCTTGAGTCCTTGCAAACCCAGAAGAGCAAGAAGATGAAGAAGTTGGAAGAAGAAGACGAAGAAATTATCAGATCAATATTTCGTAGAACGAAAGAAGAAGTTGTTTGCAGAAGGATTCCAGATGAAGATTTTATGCAGAAGTTTTCAAATCAGCCGGCCAATGAAAAGCAAGAAGAAGAAATCCAAGAATCTGCCAATCGGGAAAGCAGTATACAATTTTCTTTAGTAAATGATTCTATTTCCATCAAACCTGTATTCGTAAGGAAAAACAACCGTACAACACTGCGATTTTGAAGAGGAATTAATATCAATGAAAGCAATCTATGTTTTTATTTAACGTTTAAAATTTGCTGGTCAAATTATCGGTTTTGCAGCCATTTCAAATATAAACCCTCTCTCTTTTTCTACACATTTTGCTGTAGGAATCTTGGCGCTCTGCAAGATCTCTTTGTTTCAAGCAGATCTGATTTATTTCCCACCAATTCCCCTTCCCCTCGATCAGCAAGAAAATTCACAACGCCGATATGGGGTTTTGCTCAAACCCCATAAATCGCTCTCTCCGGCTTCTCCTCCTTATCGCTTTATGCCTCTTCTCCACTCTTTCTGCCATTTCTGCTCAGGTTTCTTTCTTTCTCTCATTCTCTTTCTCTTTGTATCTATTTTGTTTGAGATTGATTGTAATGGGTTTTTGAATTTGTAGGAGGATGGGGTCGAAACTGAAAATGAAGATGCAAGTCGATCAGCTAAAGATCTGGGCCGCCGAGGCTTGGTTAGTTTGCTCATTATCTTTTTTTTTTTTTCTGTTTTTCCGAATCATAATTGTTTGGATATCAAGAAAACTAAGTGATGAAAAGAAATGAAAGTTCATCAAAATTAATTTTATCTTTTTATTTGTTCAGATTCTTTCGAACGACCTTGAGACTGATATAAGTACCATGGCTATTCACGTTAACTCGGGTCTTGGAGTTTTTGAAGCATTCATTGCAAGTTTGTCTATGATTATTGTCAGTGAGGTTCGTGCTCTCACATTTCCTAATCCTAAATGGTTGCCATTTATATATGTAATATTTTGTTATAAAGTGTAACTATTGTTGATAAAATTAATGAACGCTTTTGTCGGCATAATTTTTTTAGCAAAAATTTGAAAGCTAATTTTGTAATTAGTTGATTGAAAAATTCAATTTGATTGGAGATGAGACTTTTATCATAGCAGCTCTTATGGCTATGCGTCATCCTAAGTCATCCGTTTTTTCGGGTGCTCTCACCGCTTTGATTGCTATGACTGTAAGTTAGCCCCCTGTAATTTGGTTCAAGTATTGTGGATTCTGTTTTGTCATGTCCACTCATTTTTTATTCTGATAATGCAATGCATTTATACAGCATTGTAATCGAATGGTTCCAGCAATCAAGAAGCACTGCTAAGTGCTATTTCTCTAATACTTGATGTTATCAGGGTTAAAGTTGTTGTACATGTCAATTAGGTACTTTCTACTGGACTAGGTAGGATTGTGCCGAATTTGATATCAAGGAAGCATACAAGTAGTGCAGCCACAGGTATATATATTATGTATTCCACTTCCCTCCTGGTGCCTTTTGTTCTTTTTTCTTCTTCTTCTTTGTCTCTGTGCCCTTTTTGTGTTATGGGGGGTTTTTTTTTTTAATTGTACTTTTTCATTATGAATAGTTCTATAGATTTGTTTAATTTAGACTATAACTGATGGTGCAAATTTTGTTATTTCTTTAGTTGATTGTGTACTTGTATGCAATTTAGTTTTATGGACAGTGAGAAAACCAATGTTGGTTCCACAATTCTGTTTCTGGTCTTAGTCTGGCATTATTAGCATGCCGTTCTGTTTTATTTTTTATTTTTTACTTTTTTCTCTTCCAGCTTTTTCAATTTTGTAAAACACTTTTTGTAGTGGTATTTGTTGGCTTTAATTTTCTTGCTATGATGCCATTGATCTTATTTATCTCCTTACTTAATTGTTGTTTAATTGTTAAACAATAAAGAAACGTAATGCTGTTTACTCCCTCACTATCTTTGTTATATTGACTAATATCATTGCTTATCTTTTACTATATTTTACCATGCGACTACAATGCTGATTTACCTGTATCTGTATTGGAGGAAAACATGTAAACATGAGACACAATTACAGTTGTAGCTTTTGCCGGCAACCTAAAAACATCATTATAATCGATATCCACTGGGAACTGGTATTACACATTTCCAATATAGCCCTATACTGTGCATTTGTGCAGTTACCAAGAAAGAAATTAGTAAAGTACTCTTACTACTAGCGACGATTCATTACCTTATAAAATTTACTGTCCTGTGCATGAAATATTCTAGTGCTGAAATTTGGTGTTGTTAGACAGTTAGACGGATGATTGAGTGAAACGCAATTGATACAGGAATATGTTATCATCACGCTGGTAGGAGCTGAGTAATGGCCTGAATCTAATCATCACGTCAATGAATTAATGATTCTTGTATTGATAACATTTCAATTATGTATTTGTCAACTCCATATATGTCAATGAACCAGTGAAATATTCCTCATTGTTATGATTTATTTCTACTGATATATAAAATTTACTAGATAATGCTTATCAATGATGGAACCAAATCTTATATGTCATATGCCTATGTATTAGACCCTGGAAATGTGATGCCTTGTGCTCTCATTTATGAGACAATGAAACTTCACAGGTTGACCTAGGAAAATGAACATTGGCCTTACAATGTGTAGTTCTATCTTCCCACTTTAAGATTTTATTTGCATTGTCTTGATCCAATTTTGTCATAATTCATTTTGGTGTTGGATGATATTAATTGGTTGGTTATTAGACGAAGTTAACTTGATCTCTATGTTGTTTTTTCCCTGTGTATTCAGTTCTTTATGCATTTTTCGGTCTTCGGTTGCTTTACATAGCTTGGAGGTCAGATTCAAAATCAAATCAGAAAAAGGAAATGGAGGAGGTACATTTGTTTTCTCAGTCAATGCCAGCTTATTAGAAGTTTGCTTATGATATGTATATTATGTTTCGTTCTTTATTTTTCTACTTTTGATACCCAAAAATTGCTGAACTGTTGTAAGTATACCATCCTCTGAATTGGAGACGACTGCAAGAGCCTATAATGTTGGTTGTTAGGAACCTCGTGGGAAAATATCCCTAGTATGTGACCCTAAGGGTTTGAATCCCTGACCTACCTGTGGGGAAGCAAAATTTTTAACCTCGGTAAATGTATTGAGAGGCCAAGAATCTTGTTGGTTTCCAAAGGTAAAATAACCTGAGCTGCCACTTCATATTTTACATGTTAATAACCTAAGATCAAAGTCGCACTTCACAGTATATTGGAATAGACTGACATCTTGGGCGGATTATCATGCTTTTCATATCATCGTCAAACTTAAATCTGGCGTGGGCTAATCAAATCTTCTAATGGTGCTTAATTTTCTTGTCTAATTTTTCCTACTGCAGAAGACTTCTATACTGTTTTTATTTTAATTTTTTTCTGGTTTATTTCCTTATTATTTCCTATTTCTTACTTTTTTTTTTCTTGTATTAATGATTTTATAACAACTGCTGTTCTTTGAGATTCCCTTTTTGCCTTTCTAACCATTTAATTTGTTCGTAAATTTTACCATACTTCTTTTGAATTCTCTTTTTTGCACTGACTTACTCGTGTGGAGGAGAAACTTGAGTCTGGACAAGGGAAGACAAACTTCCCGCAGCTTCTTTTCAAGATTTTGTATACCCATATTTTTAGAGGTAGGCTTAAGTAATTGGTTCTTAGAATCAATTTTTTACGTTCATGCTTGTAGTGGTATAATTTGTCGGATTCTACTGCTCGTGACATTCTTAAGTTTGTTGACTTTAAATTTTCTGCTTTTACATTGCAGTCAGTTCATTTTGACATTTCTAGCAGAGTGGGGAGATGGTAGCCAGATAGCCACAATTGCTGTATGTTAAATTTTCTTTCCTAGATTTATTAGTCTTTTATCAAAGTATAGCCCTCTAACTACTTATTGTCTTTTCTTCTCTCTCCAATAAAATATAAATGAAAAGTAGTAAAATAAAATACTGAACTGAATTGACCATGTAACTTTGTCTTGTGGTGATATGCAGTACTCAGAATTGATTTGGGCCTTATTCTAACCCTTGCCTTGTGTTGAAAATGAATTTGTTATATTCATTTGCAGGTAGTTTATACATGCATGCATGCATTTTCCTTGTTAGTGTATTATATTATAGGTTCACTTCTGACTGCTTGCGAGTCTCTTGACTCTATGAAATGACTTTTATAAGATTTGTGTCGTCAAGATTTACATTAACCCAAAAATTAGGACATGCTCTCATCTGTATATCTCGGGCAGTTGTCTGGTCTTTTTCCGGGTAAGAGCACTTGAACATGGAATTGAAGTGTGGAAGACCAGACAACTAAGATATCACAACGCATGGTCGCTACGATTGGCGGCATGCCTTTCCTCGGGTTTTCCTTATCGTCGTGTACTTCTATCCTCCCCTGTAAGTTTGATTTTGTAGGCTAACCTCATTCTTTTAGAGTGTCTTTACCCTCTTCACTTTCATTTGTCTTTTTCTTTTTCTATTTCTTTTCTTTTCTTTTTTAAGTTTTGTAATGATAAACACTGATTAAAAAAGCAGGAAAATTTGGGGATATTTAACTAGCCATGCTCTTCAAATTGCATCAGCCCAGAAACTCAAGAACTACAACAATTTGCTGATAATTCATCATGTTCTCAGAACACCCATTTCCCCAATTAGTTGGAATTCAGCCTTCGCCCAGTTGAATTGACATAAAACTCCAAAACTTCCAGGATTGTTACAAACAAAATTACGCAAGAAATTATATTGGAATTACAGTCGGTAATTGCTGAAATTAACCAAATGAGGAAGCACATATGAAGAAACTCAGCAGCAGCTCCAAACTGCTAATACAGATGAAAAAAGAAAAACCCTTTTTATATTCAACGCTGAAATTAAATTAATTACCGAATTGCGTACCGGTGCAGAGAAATTAGGAACAACATTTCGAAGAACCTGGAAATTTTATGGTTAAATCCGAGGATGACCCGAAAATTTGAACCGGGTCGGATGGGAACCCCGATTCAACCACCCGCGAGGTCATTTATTTAATTTAAATTAATAATTTAATTTAATAAACGATGATTTTTATTTTTGATATGTTATCTTAATTATTAATTATTAATTTTGCGTTTTAGGTTAATTAGGATTATCATTTATTAAATAATTAATAATGTTATATTAATTTTTCTTGGAAAATAGCGCAACCGAAAGAAAACGGTACACGTGCAATGCATGCAACCATAGCGACTCGCCGCTTAAAACATTCATATACGCGCCGTAGACTGCGATGTCTTCCGAAAACCGCGCGAGATCCTTTGTGTTTCAAATCATAATGCAAAACAAACCCAAACCATACTCGCTCTTCTGTCATCGGGTACTCACTTTCTTAAAGTCTCTCGGTTCGTCGGAAGGAATTCTCAGATCGTAACTCTTGTTGATTCTCTTTAACTGGTAATTGCCGTATCTTTTGTTTTTCTGGTTCTCCATAAATAACAATGAGCAAGTTTGATGGTCATTGCACTGCTTGGTAGGTGGGAAAGCCAGAGAAATTGTGTTTTGTATCGTGGTGATGTTTAGTAAATATTTTGTGTGAATTTTTGTCAATTTGGAATTTTTGGGGTTTCAGCAGAACTTTTTTTTTTATTATTTTATTTGGAAGACAATGTCCTTGTTTATTTGTTTGTATGGCTGAAATAACAGATTTGATTGGGAATTTGATGAATATAATCTTGAGAAGATGAAGTTTGGTGAGACTTTTACGGAGTATCTGCATGGAGATCAGGAGAGATTTTTGGATAAATGCTCTCATGTTGAGTATAAAAGACTGAAGAAAGTCTTAAAGCTCTGCAGGTGTTGTAACGCATTGCCTGATTCTGGTGGCAAAACTGACCAGCAAGGGTATGAAAACCACTCAAATACTCAGTTATGTCAATGCCAGTCTGCATGCCAATGTAAGTTTTTATTTAGGTTCCTTGCATTCTTTGGTTTTCTTTCTCAATTTTGGCTGCGATTTGAAAAAGAGCTGTGCCATATGACACTGTTGAATTCTTGTGAAACGCCAGAATAGTGTAATGCCATGTTTAGAATTAAGGTGGTATGGCTTTGAAGCAAGCTTTGTTGGGGCACGAAATCACCGGGTCTTGTGTAGGTGGAAAAGCGAGCTGTCCCTATTAAAGTTGGTGTTTACCATATATTTTAACTGCTCTACTTTCAAAGTTAAAGTAACAACACAACAATATCAAAAATACCCTAAGAATGATATATGGGAATATTTGATAGGCTACCAATGAAACCGTAGTCTAAATTTTTAATTATCTGAATTTAAGTAGAGTGGTGACAAATTTTGCAGCTCTAGAACAGGAAAGGACCATATGTTTTAGATTGACATTGAAATGGATTCTAAGAATGTTTAGCTCACTGGGAAGTTGTAAGTATTTAAAGTAATGGTACTGTTTCCTTTGGCTATTAATTTTAGTTATGTCATGGTTCTTAATTCTTTAACTAAAGAAATCAATTTAAATCTGTAAGCACACCTTATAACAGCATGGGAAATGGATTATTGTGTGCACCCTGTTACGAGCTGGTTGAAACATTGTCATAGATAGTGTAATGCTGCAATGGTTTCTCCTTCGAGATCTCTCTGATATAAAAAATTTGGGTTGTTTTGAGCCAAAGAAAAAATAACCGCAATTAATCTTACTGTTTATTTAAAGTTCATGGTATCATGTAGTCTTAATCATGAATCTTTTCTGATTTTGTAGTGTGCGATCATATGTTCTTCTCTGTGTTGATGAAGGAAGCATCGGATATAGCTGGATCCTTTAGTTCTAGGGCTAGACATCTCCTCCATCTTCATGTTGCCAGCGGAATACAAAAATATGTGTTGCGCATACGTCAATGTTTCAAAAATGATCAGCAAGCCATGATAGAAAAAGGGAGGATGCTAATTGAATACATTACAATGAATGCAATTGCTATCCATAAAATCCTGAAGAAATATGATAAAGTACTCAACTTTTGGTCAATTTTTGTGATTTATTGTTTCTGATTCAGTTGGCATTATCTTGTGTAATGCTGATGACATCTAAATTTTACATTGATTAGGTGCATGGATCTTTGAATGGGAAGAATTTTAAATCCAAGATGAGGGCTGAACACATAGAGCTTTTGCAATCACCTTGGTTGATAGAACTGGGAGCTTTTTATTTGAATTTCAACGGGTTGGATTGTGGAGAATCTAGGGAGTTTTCTGGTCATTTCTCCTTTGAATTCAATGCTTCACAACCTGTGATGATGCTGACACTTCTAAATTCTATAAAGCTAGAATATAATCTGACTTGTGCCATTTGCTTGGTATGATCTCGTTCCAGTACATTCCAAGGTGAAGAAAAGATGGGATTTATTACATATTTCTTACTTGTTTGTTTATTTATGGTGAATTGACAGGATACTGTTTTTAATCCGTATGCTTTGAGCTGTGGCCATCTCTTCTGCAAGTCATGTGCTTGCTTGGCTGCTTCAGTTTGGATGGTTCAAGGCCTTAAATCTGCCAGTCCAGAGTCTAAGTGTCCCATATGCAGAGAGGTTAATGTTTAGCCTTGGAACAAACTCGAGATGTATTTTCTTGAAAAGGCCCTTCTATATACTTTTTGTGGCCTTAAGCCTCTTCTTCACACAAAATGTTTGTAACAATTACTTGCAGATGTATATTCATTCTTTCAAATGTGTGCCTGGTAATTAGGATGCAAAGGACCTTGAAATTTGTTGTGTGCAAAAATTCTTTAACATGCACCTGATTTTTAAGTTATTTTCCTATAATATATGCAGGCGGGCGTATATGCGAATGCAGTCCATATGCTTGAACTAGACTTGTTATTAAAGAGAAGGTAAAGAAACTGAAAACTGACTTCATTTTCTTTTTTGAAAAACTTCATACATTTCTGAGCAGGAAATGTTTTCCAGGTTCAAACAGTATTGGTTGGAAAGATTCATTGCAGAACGTTCTGAGATGGTGAAGCAATCGAAGGATTACTGGGATTTACAAACCAAATATATGATTGGCTATTGATCTTCAGCTTCTCTTCTTTAAGATGAAGAAAGTAAATGATTCAACTATTACTTCATTCGCACGGTCAGTATAGATCCCTACACTGGCTGCTAATGATCTGCATAGATGGAATTTCAGGTAGACATTTCAATATTAACACAAATAAAAAGAAAAAGATGTAGTAAGAGCAGAAGTACATGTTGTTGGAAGCTTTTTTTTATTGGGACCATCCACCGTTGATGAATTTTTCAGCTCTAATGGAGACATTTTGTTAAATTCGAACCATGAATTCTTTGCACAAAGAGTTGCTAAGACAACAAAATATTATCAACTCCCTGTCCAATGCTCTGATTATGCAATTCTCTTGTGCAAAAAATTGTTGGTTCGAACTTTCACAAACTGTGATTGTTCATTAAAAAGGACTTGGAAGTTATGGTGTAATACTTTAGACTTCAAATCAGTATCAATCTAACAATTGTTTACTCATTTATATTTGATTAATATTTTATTTTATAATAATTATGATTTAACAATCACTTCAAGTTATAAATATGTTCTACAACAATATATGAAACAAGTATGATTTAAAGTATTTATTTCGGGTAGCTGAATTAAGTTTGGATCAGTTTTGGTCTAAAATTTAAATGAAATATGAAATTATCGATTCTAATTTGAATTATATTAATAATAAGAGATAAATTAAATCGATATAAATAAATAATTGTAAGTTCGTCAATTTGTATTTAAGTTTAAAATTTTAAATTTAATTATAAAATTTTGTTGTATTATATTTTATATCATGTCTTTAAGACAAGTTTTTGATTTGGTTTAGCTTAAATAGAATAGAATTAAAAATTATTTTTAAAAGTATTATATAATTGAATTTAAATAAGTTATTATTTAAAATAATAAAAAATAATATATAAAATTTAATTTAATTAGATAAATTTAATTATTTTTAATTTCGATCGAGTTTAAATTAAAAATTAAATTAATACTTGTTAATTTTACTTTCTCAAATCAAAATTGAATTAATAATTTTTTAAATTAATTCAAATTAATCATTTAATTTGATTTAAATTGAATTAATAATAAATAATATATTAACTCTTTCAAAATAATCTAATATAAATTAAAAAAAATATAAAGTGAAGAATAACATCGAGATCTCTATTATTTTACATTTGTCTCGTATAATTTTACATAATTTTTTTTATTTTTATCAAATAAATCTCTGATTCTGTTTAAAATAATCAAATTACCCTTGTTACATGACCATGTAACTTTGTAACTAAAAGGGCGGTTCAGTTATTTTAGTGAGTTACAGTTGGGACCTAGTTCATATAAGTAGAGAAAGTATGTCTTTCATCGTAAAATCATAAATACTAGGGATCGGTATATTATTATCCCAATAAAAAATGGATATACTGCGAAATGCATGACTGGTTGTCTGGTTCTACTTCTCACTTGCATTTCTCCCTCTCCGTCGCCGTAGCTTAGCTTCTGAAGCTCAAGCATGGCGCTCTCGTTTTGGTTTTCACGATTACGATCATCTTCGAAATCAATTCTCAAAAATATCCGTGCTTCGAAATTCAACACTCAAACTACAAATTCCAGAACTCTTCTCACATCCAACTTCAACAACAGCTCGAAAACTGACAAACCATTTCTGCTACTTTCAACTTCTCTTCTTCCCTTAACTCTCGCCGTCTCTGCTGGGTACCTGGCCATTCAATCGCAGACAAACCCTTCTCTCTGTGACTCTTCTGCTCTTGATTCTCGGTACCTCTCTCTGTTTTTTTATCTCCAATTTATTGATTTCATTTGTTATATTCTTGATTTTGATTATGGATTCTTTGTTTGTGAATGGATGTAAGCGTTGGTGGTAAAGGAGCTACAGAGTATCTGGTAAAGGGGTCGCACAAGAAAGTTCCACAGGAGCTTGTTAAGGAACTGAAAGCCATTTGTCAAGTATTATTTGATATCTATCTTTTCTTTCGATTCTTTTGACGTTATGTTTTTTGATGGAAATATTTTATAGATATTTATATTGATATGATGTGCATTCACTAATGGGATTATACTTTTTTATTCATATGTTCAGTTTAATGTTCAATGTTATCAGCAGGATGTTTCATGTTTCTACTATTTTTGCTATCGGATTGGCTTTTTCATTTTATTACTTTTACCGGTCCGGGTTACTTGTTTGCATTCTATTATTTCAGTTGGATGCTATTTTCAGTGTCAATACCAAGATATGTATCTTGTTCATGTATACAAATCCAAATTCATGAAAAGTAGTGAAACGTTTTATGTAAATTGGTGTAGGATAATATTACAATGGATTATGATGAGAGGTACTACCATGGAAAACCACAAAACAGCTTTCACAAAGCAGTTAATATCCCTGATATCGTTGTTTTCCCCAGGTGAGATTTTTTCTTCAGTATTTACCTTGTGTTTTGTATTTAATATTTATTTATTGTTTTTCTGTTCAAAGTCACATTTACATTAATCTCTTTTTTCTCTTAGTTTTTCTTTTGTAGAAGAAGAAATACAAACTGCATAAGACTCTATTAGGAATGCAAATATAATAGATTAGGTTAACCATATTTATTACAGTACTTAATCATTTGCTATCCTCAACTGATCGCACTGTTTCTCTGAGCTATCCATTTATTGAGTGGTCAATGTTTGTCGGAGATTTAAGTCTCCTTTGTGCAACCTTTGAATTTAAATGAGTGACAAGTAATTCTCATGGATGCTTGCATGTCACGTACATAGAAGAGAAACAAGTTGGGAGATTTTAAGAGAGCTCTGAGTGTTGCTAGCAGTAATTTTTCTTCATTCTCATCATGTTTTATAGTTTCTCTGCAAAATTCTTCAACTTGTAATTTCTACATGCAGGTCTGAAGAGGAAGTTTCCAAGATTGTCAAGTGTTGTGACAAACATAAGGTCTTTGTTCTTCTTTTTCTGCAAGTTGTTGAAAGATGTCATTCCATTTCTTGTATTTGGGTCTGCAGATTTTTCAATAAAAGTATTTACCTCCCTCTTTTAATTGGATACTGCTTATTGTGAAAGTTTTAGGTTTAATGCTTGTTGATGACTTGATTTCTTTGGCTAAATCTAAAGATTTGAACCCATTTGTCGGTGTGGTTTATTTACTTTGCTCTGCTTCATCTTGGCATGATTATAAAATGAAAAAAAAAATGTTCCTTTATCAGGCATGTACTTAATTTGGTTTTCTTTTACATTGTAATCAGGTCCCTATTGTGCCTTACGGTGGGGCTACATCAATTGAGGGTCACACTTTATTTCCTAATGGAGGTGTTTGCATTAACATGTCTTTGATGAAAGTATGTATCAATTTCATTTTTGTATATAGTGTTACATAATCTTTGATTCATTTAATTGAAAATATATACACTCAGCTGAGGAATAGTGAAAGATGTGTCTCTTATTGTACCATAAAATAACCCACAGCGTAAATGGAATTGGTCAATTTCTTCTTTGTATCTTTCTCTTTTGCTGCAAGCATGCAGGTCACCTACCTTCCCTTATGAAAAATTTTGGGGATGGAAAGGTCCATCATTTAGGTAGATGATGTTGTGTGTGAAGTAAACATTGCAGTTAAGATTTGGACTTTGAAGCCTTAATTTCTCTTTCCTCTCTGATGAAATATTGATATCTTGGGGCTAACCTCTTCAATTCTGGGAGTTTAGGTTGTCTGTTATAGCGACACATTGCAATTTGAAAAGATTTGTCCCTTCTGTTTCTTGTAACTTGCTCTGCTTGTTTGGCTCAAACAATATATGCCAGCCAAATAAATTAATACTAACTACCATCCAGAGAATTTGTTAACAACTGTTTGCTTCAATATATTAATTTCTATACTTCCTTTTTTATCATCTAGTTATCGACTAATGGCTTCTCAATGAAATAGAAGTATGGACATTTCTGTACTTTGTTTCATTTGTGCCCAAATGTTTGCTACTTGTGCACAACAATTTTCTTGATATCTATCGACTCAAGTTTATAAGCCTCTTGTGAGTGCAATTATTTTGGTTGCAGAAATTGTTTATTTTCTTGCTTTATAAATGTGTCAAATGAATACATGTATCTGGGAAATTCCTTTGGCATTTTATTTAGGACTTATTGGATTATTTCCACATTGTAGAGTGTTAAAGCATTACATATTGAGGACATGGATGTGGTTGTTGAGCCAGGGATCGGATGGATGGAGCTTAATGAATACTTGGCGCCATATGGGCTATTCTTTCCCCTCGATCCTGGTCTGGTTGCTATAACTTCTTGTAATTTTTCTTTGCAATGTTATCAAGCAAACTGTTTTTAATGTTTCATGTCTTTATTCTCTGTTACTGTTGCATTTCTTCCTCCCACCCACCTCCAAAAAATATGTTAATGGTGTCTAGATCATTGCGTAGAATTTTTCAAGCTCTAAACAAGGTACAATATACCTTGCGATGGCGTCGTGAGTTGTCATATTTGCACTTAAATGTGCTTAAAACTTGCTACCATATTCTGATAAACTTGTTATATCTTGACATGCAGGGCCTGGTGCAACCATTGGGGGTATGTGTGCTACCCGCTGCTCTGGTTCCTTAGCCGTGAGGTAGTTGCTGTGTCTTATTAGATCTAACTTCTTGTTTGTTGTTGATAATATTTACATGTAAGATATCTGTCAACTTGAAAAGAGAAAGAACAAGAAATATGACCTTAAAATATTAATGGCTAGTGGTGTTATATGCCATTTCTTTTCCCAATATGTGTGATGGACGGTAGAGTTATGCCCTATACCATTCTTATCCTTGTTATATAACCTTTTACTCCTGAGATAATTTTGCTACCTTTTGTCTTAGTAATTGCTTCTTGGTTACAGATACTATCAAAGGTCTTGCATTTTCTTAAGTTTACTTTTGGATTCTTACTTCTTTGGCTGCTGAACTCTCAGTTATTCTCCTATGTTACTTTTTCTCTCTAAATTATTCTCTTACAAATTTACTTGTCTGAACTGATGAATAATAACTTGTGGAATGTAGTGAAACATTCTGATTTGCTATTGGATTTAATGATTTTGCTCTTAGCATGTAGGTATGGAACTATGCGTGATAATGTCATCAGTCTCAAGGTTTGTTATTTTCCTTTCTGATGTACAATTTCATTATATTGTAATGTATTTCTTATTCTTTGTACATCTCAGGTAGTCCTTGCCAATGGAGATATTGTGAAGACAGCTTCTCGTGCTCGAAAAAGTGCTGCAGGGTTTGTTATCTTATCAATTTAAATCTAGTCACGGTGGTTTTCTGCTGCATCCAAAAACCAGTTTTTTGTTTTGAGGAAGTGAATTTATTAGAAGTCAAAAAAGTATGATGAAGTATTCCCAATCAATATATATGTGATACTGAAATGACCTCTTAAGGTGGTGTAATGGTGTTTGAACCTTTTTATATGTTAGATTAAGCTTTACCTAATCCCTTGCTTGCTGTCAAGATGCCCTTTATTCCTGCTACAACCTCTGGTCACACACATGTCATGAATTTTTATGTATGTTTATCTTTCTTAACTAGGCCTGCATAAATGCTAATATAGATATGTGTGTGTGTGTGTGTAAGAGAGAGAGAGAGAGAGAGAGAGAGAGAGAGAGAGAGGGTATAACTGAGTCTTTCTGGTCCAACATCAATGCAAAAACCCAGAAAGATTAGTAACATTTTTTGTGCCCCTTTAGGCTTACTAGTGAGTGTGTAAAACTCATTGAAGATCACACAGACAATTTGCAAATTATAGAAGGTCTTTGAGTTGTGTAGTCCAAGTCCAAGAATCTTTTGTTAGATTGTGATTTTATGCAAGGTCCTGTCGCATTTGTGTCTGGACATATGGAACTTTCTACTCATTAAAGACAGAAATGTGAAAGGAATTTGTATTCACTTATTGTGTTTGGTTTAATTTGTGCAGTGTTGCTTCAATCATTTCAGTTATTCTCAGTATTTATCCTGTCTGGGCTCCATATAATGCTCCCATGCATGAAAAATGGACTCAATTAGCAATAAGTTTGAATCTCATTGTTCTGAAGTGTTTTTGGTCATTCTGATACATAGAAAATAGTTGTTTTCAATTCATGAGCCTTGTGAGACTTGTATGTGTTAGGTACGACTTGACCCGACTGATAATTGGAAGTGAGGGAACGCTGGGTGTAGTAACAGAAATCACTCTACGGCTTCAGAAAATTCCACAGCATACAGTGGTACCTTCACCTTTCTTTGTTGAAAAGCAATTTCTTTTTAATTCAATTCAAATTTCTGTGTAAAATTTTAGTTTCCTCGAGATAATGAGACGGAAGTTGTGTGTGTGTGTGTGTGTGTGTGTGTTGCTTGCCATCATAATACTTGTAAAGTTTATCTTTGAAATTGTCATAGAAGTTCTTTGATTTCCTATACTTGTGGCATTTATGCTTTACAAGAAATTGATTGATGTTTGTAGTGGTGATCCTCCTTCACTAGTTGTTAACTAAAAGTATGTATTAAGATTCACATCTTCCCTTTTACATTTTGTTTTCCATGTAAAAGACGGAAGTTGAAGGTTCAAATTCTGTTTTGCTAGGCTGTTTGTTCCTTTGATTTTTTTTTCTTCCACCCCTAATACTTAACAATAATCTATGTGTTGAACGTCAACAAGGTGGGAATAAAAATTGGAGCGGGTGGTGTTGCTTAATGTTTGGGAAAAGTTTTAATCAACTGTTGATGAAGGAAACACATCTATGCACTTTAGATGGACAGATGAAGATAATTTGCGTTTTCTCAATTTCAAAATTTCTGGTTACCGGTTCTTATGCTTCTATTTAGGTTAGTACTGCAGTAGCAATAGCAAACACAGTAAACCTTTAAATTGGTTGGGTGCTATCTATAGGAACATTTCCATTACAAAGCAGAAAAAAGAAAAAGGATAGCCACAAACTGCCAAGCAAAGTGATAATTGTATCATTTGGTACTTACTATTATGTGCTCGTAGCTTATCATGATTTTGATGCTTTTAGAGTATGAATTTGCTGACTTTCAATTATAAAGAAGTTTCCTTCAATGGAGTATTAAAATGTCTCTTCAGCACTCATTATATGATACTTTCTTATTACATATCCTTCTCTAACATTTTCTTTTCTTATCAATCAATTAATTCTCACACTCTACAGATGCTAAATGGTTCTATACTTTTATTTTCTTTCCACCTCTTTCATTCTCCTTTCTCCATCTTCAAATTCTTTGTGGTTAGATTCTCCATATTATTTGTGTATAGATGAATTTTGTTGATCAAATCTGATAATGTTATAGGTTGCGATGTGTAACTTTCCCACGATCAAGGATGCAGCAGATGTTGCTATTGCTACTATGTTGTCTGGCATACAGGTAGAACTTAATCTTGAAACGTAGTTCACCTGTTCATATTCCTTTGAAGTTCTTTAAAATTTTGATAATATGTAATAGGTATCAAGGGTGGAGCTACTGGATGAAGTTCAAGTGAGGGCTGTCAATATTGCTAATGAGAAGAACATGCCTGAACTTCCAACTTTGATGTTTGAATTTATAGGCACTGGTGAGATGAGATCTCTCTTCAATTTTAAAACATTTTTTTAATTAACCTAATGTTGGTCAAATTGAGAAAAACTTTGTCATGCAGCCCATTTATTTAAACATTTTTTTAAAAATATGTTATGAATCTAGAGTATCTTATATATGTGCAGAATTCAAACCGGTAAGACAAATCAGGAGCTATCTCACATTTCATTATCAGTTTTGCGCTCATTACTTGTATCCTGAATAATGTATCTGTTTCCCACTTTGGAAATTGTCTTCGTTTTTACCTGTGCTAATTTTTAGTATATTCTGTCTGCACCTTAGAGGCATATTCACGCGAGCAGACACTAATTGTTCAAAAAATTGTTTCTGAGCACAATGGCTCTGATTTTGTTTTTGCGGAAGATCCTGAAGCTAAAAAGGAACTTTGGAAGGTAGAGAATTTGATTCCTGCTGAATTGTACGTGTTTTACTTTCTTTTTGGTTGAAATGTGGGTTTGTGGCTCTTACATTCACATTATGTTGTGTGTTTTTATTTATTTATGTTTAGGGGCTTGTGATCCTCTATTTTATCATAGACAGTAGATTTTGAATATGAAATTATCAAACTGTTTTACTGTAATTTTATGGAGATCTTAGCAGCTTTTAAGTGTACATAAATGATTTCTTAGCAGATACATTAAAACTGTGAGTCAATATATAATTATCTTTAATGTAAAATGTACAAGCTGTATATGTGTTTTTGATTTTGTTCAAATTATCAACCCCATTTGCAATCTCGGTATTTTTAACCAGCGTGCTCGTGCTCACATGTTGGGTCAATTTTGTTGGCATAAACTGCTGGCAGAACTTTTTTTCTTGTTTCGGACATTTCTCAGTTGGCACCAGTTTTCTTAGTTGTAATCCTATCTGCATTTTGTGATGTTTGCAGGTAAGGAAGGAAGCGCTCTGGGCTTGTTTTGCTATGGAGCCTAGTTTTGAGGCAATGATTTCTGTGAGTTTAACATTAACAATGTTACTCATATATCTGAATTCTGTCATCCTTTGTCTAGTTCAACTTGCTTAATTATGTTGAAACAAGTTTCTTACAATTGTTCTGTAATATGCTGGTTATCGCCAATTTAGTTCTAAACAGAATCTTCTTTAATGATCCATGGACTTGCTGTGATGTAATCCATTCAAGTTATTCAAACTGAATTTGGACCGTATTCTTTGCTAAATCATCTTCTTACCCACTTTTGTATTTTGCCTCTTCCTTGACCTGAAGGATCTTTTTTTTCCCCTTTTATTTTTTTCCCTTTCTATTTTCTTTTTCTCCTTCTGTGACACATGGAGAAGAGAGCAAAATGCCCAGAAATAATCAAGAAATGTGGCATTTTTTTATCATTTTCTTTTCAGCGCTTCCATTCTTCTAGGGTGCTATACAGATTACAAAATAATTAATCTCAATTGTTTTTATCTTTATATTTGAATTCCTTTTCCTTAGCGTCAAAAATTACGATATTCTTCTTGGTAATTTCCAGAACTTGTATGTCAAATTTGTGATTAGGTAATTCCTGTATTATTAACTTACTTTTCCTTATTTTGTTTAAGGTTCCTCTTTGCTGATCTTTCTTCTTTTGTCCAGGATGTATGTGTCCCACTATCTTCTCTGGCAGAATTGATCTCAAAGTCCAAAAAGGAGTTAGATGCATCTCCACTGGTTTGGTATGTGCACAATAATTATTTTAATTTTGAAAATGGTTAGCAGGTTAAAAACATTTTTATGTTTCATTATCGGCATGGGTAGTTGAACTGATACTTGTCTTGCATATACCACATTTTTTTTTTTCTGAACAGCACAGTTATTGCTCATGCTGGTGATGGTAACTTCCACACGGTGATTCTATTTGACCCTAGCAAAGAAGAGCAACGGCAGGAAGCAGAAAGGCTAAACCAATTCATGGTTCATGCTGCCTTGTCGATGGAAGGTAAATATGAATCTGATTAGTATTAGACTATGGATAATTGAGGCTCTCTCTGATAAGATGTGGACTTTTTGTTAGTGGAAAATATGTTTAGTTTAACTATTATCTGTTGTGCTATCAATAAATAGGATACCTGTAGTCAAGACAAGAACTACTACAATGCTGGACTATTTTCCTTTTGCTGAAGCTGGTTTTCTTGATTTTCTATGTGCAGGAACGTGTACTGGTGAACATGGTGTTGGCACTGGGAAAATGAAGGTACATATTTCAATCTTACCTGCAATATTCTACCTGGATTTATGTGGGGTAGTGCCTACCAATGCAATTATATCCTCAAGTGGTGGCAGTTCCATTCCTGGTCCGCGGACATTTTATTTTTGCGCAAGTATAATAGCTGTAGGCACAAATTTTACTTATGACAACTAATTTTTACATTTTGGGTATTTTTCAAAAGTTATATGCTCATGGTGCTGTTTACAGTCTGTGAGAATGCCAAAATCTAAGATTCTTTGTGCCCCAGCGAGTGCTCTTCATTCTCTTCTCAGCATGTTATTTCCATTCTAATTAAATTTGATTTATGTTCCCAGTATCTAGAAAAGGAGCTCGGGATTGAGGCATTGAAGACAATGAAAAAAATCAAAGCGGCACTAGACCCCAGTAACATCATGAATCCAGGAAAGCTAATTCCACCACATATTTGTTTCTGAATTTTGCCTCAACATTCCAACATCTCTCTCTCAGGCTGATATTGCACATGTGCTCTTCTGCAAAAGTAGTAGCAACGAACTGCACAATCCTTGGCTTGTTTGTAGCATTTTGAGTAAGTAATCCTCACAGATCTGCTTTGCTTTCAAAATGGAAAAATGGGCCAGACCTGGTAAGCTACCTTATCACATCATTTGTCACCAAGATTCCAATTTGTGTTTAAAATGGTTGCTTGAAGTTGCCTTCTCAATATTCTGCATTCCAAATCAATAACCTTGTTTGCTGAAATATTTGAATACGGTGGCTATAAGTATTACAACTATAAAGTTTTTTGTCATATCTTTTAAGCTATAGGTGAAGCTTTTTAAACTGTATGCTGCTACTTTTCAAAGTAGAACAAATAAGTTGGAAAATTTAAACGAGATATAAAGTGAAAAACTTAGGACTTGCATCCCTTAGAGACACTGTATTGTAGACGGACACGTTTGACACTAAACCGTCGAAGGCTACTGCCTAGGGAGACATAATACAGTGGATGAAAAGGAAATCACACCAAATTCCAGCACTAATAGAAGTGATAAATTGACACAGAAATGCAAGACAAAGCAAGGATTGGCACAAATTCCACGTCCTTGTCGAGAATACAGCATAGTTTAGGAAGAGTAGTTTGTTTGCATATTAAAAAAAAAAATATTGTTGCCAAGTTTCAACATCGATTTATTACTAGGAATCAAATTTTTGATCTGTATATCTGATTCTAAAATGATAGATTCCATTTTGTGAGATTAGTTGACAAGATCATCAAATTGTAATTTGCAAATGCCTATGAAGGTTTACTCGAGTGTTGCTTATCACTTTGGAAGGTGTGTGCAAGTGCAACACTTTAAAATGGACAAATTCCTAATGGGCATAATATACAAACCCATTACATCGCATCTTAGAAAGATTATAAAGGTTGCATTTTGTTTCGGCCTATGATTACAGTATCGGTTTTGTATGATGCTGATTATAGAATTTACAGAAATACATATGCGATTTGTAACTTGAAATTGTAACGTATAACTATATGTCATGATTCCCTGTTGTTTGGGATGGAACAAAAAAATTAATTGGAACTTAATTCTACTTATTTGTTGTAATGAAAATGAAACAAAAAATAGCAGTTGGTTTAGGAATAAATGAGCCCCTGAAGTTTATATATTTGTATAAATAGATGAGATAGTTTGCCTTTTATAACAAATAGGTCCTTACCCTTAATTAAATAATCAAAATATTCTACATTTTATAACGTGAGGATCAAAATTTGGTAACATGAGGTATTTTAGCCATCAAAATAAAGATAGGAGGTTAGTTTTTACAAATGGACAAATTGTGTCTCCTACTAAATTGTGAAAATTTATGGACCCATTTGATATTATCCTATTTAAATTTTTTGTTTGAAGTTCAAATATTGTGTGGGGTTTATATCCCGACAACGTATTTGTTGAGAATCAGTAATTTGATTTACTAAAGTTTGAGTTTATTTCTAAAAAATAATTTCAACGAATTTAAAATCGAAGTAATCTTTTGTCATGTTGAAAAATTTTTAATTTAATTTACACGATAGAAATAAAAATTTGTATTTTAATTAATGGTGAAAAAATAAAAATAATTAACACATAATATATTGTGATAGTGTTATATTATTTATTATATAATATAAAATTAATTGAATTAAGCATATAAAAACATAATAAATTAATAAGAGTGAATAGTTTTATAAACTCGTTAAGTTCTCCGTTATAAAAATTAAATAATATCTTACATTTTTTATTTTTATGTTACTTTGAAGTTATTTTTGATCAATAGTTATAATAGTTTAAAAACACATAAAAAAATAACTATAAAATTAAACTACCTAAAAGAGGGTTATGATTTTTTATTGATTACATGCGTTATTTTTTATTTGCTAGTCAATCGAAGAATAAAATAATAAAAATTTTGATGGTATAAATAATAATATACATGAATTAAAAACTAATTTAAAATAAAGGCAAACTTTATTCAATAAAAGAATTCAAATTTCTTAATTGATATTATCTATCATACTATGGGAGCTCGTTCCTTCTTGCATGCTAGTTTTTATTATTCAGTTCATATATTGAAATTGAATTTGATTTCATAATTTAATGATTGCTTTCAATAAAATAAATCATAACTTTGGATTTATGCATTTCTTAATTTTAATTATCTTTTTAATCTTTTTTTTGATTATTATAATTAATTAATTATTAGCAAAATAATTTCTTGATCATATTTATTTACAAGTGTTCGAACATTTTTAAACGAAATATTCTTTGGGTATTTATATTTATCAAGAATTTTTTTTCTTAAACAATTAATAAGTAGCCATCCAATTTTGTACTAAAACAATTTAACAAACTCTCTATGGTATTGAGAGTCATTAATTTAGATTTTCAAAAAAGCCACTAATATTGAATAGGTTAAGTATAATGTTAGATGGGTAATACAAACCAATTTAGTAAAAGTTTTTAAAATGAATTGGTAATATCCTATAAAGTGATACATAAATTTGAATTTAATTAAATTCTACTTATACTTAATTAGGGAGGATTTTTAATTTATTTATTGTAGTATTAAAAACAAGAAAAATGTATAATATTTAAGTCGAGATGAATCTAATATTAGAATTTAATTTTTGAGTTTGGTATGGTTCGAAGTATATTTGACTTCAAAGTAACGTGATTTTTAAATTATAATTACTGTAAAATAAGATCATTGATGTTAAAATATAAGTACACGAGCGAATAATGAATGTTAGTCACAAAATTATAATAACGCTCGTAAAATATTTAAATTATGATGCTTAATATTTTTAAATGTAAATGAAAGAAGGAAACAAAGCCACTTCACAAATTTATAGGATACTTTGAATTTAATATTTCTAAATTTACAACTCATTTTATTTTGAATTTTTTTTTTCATAAAACATTACCATGGCCTCTAAGCTCATAGATGGTCCACATTCAAAACACAAAGATAAAAACAATGATGCTCATAAACGGAAATGCTACCTCTTGTCAAATTACAAATACAACCCAAAATTTTACCAATATCTCCAATCTATCCCCTGCTCCCTGCCTATATAACAATCACACCCCATTACTGCCATCGACAACAAAACAAGAATCTCTCTCAAGAAAAACACTAACGGAGATTGCATATGGGTTCTCTTCCTCGCGTTGTCGAAGATATGGGCGGCGTCCTGCAACTGTACAGTGACGGCACCGTTTTCAGGTCCAAAAATATCGAATTTCGTATTCCTTTAGAAAATGACGATTCTGTCTTCTGTAAAGACTGTCAGTACGACGAAAACCATGACCTCCGTCTTCGTCTTTACAAACCCATATCTGAGAAATCCTCCGCGAAGCTTCCTGTCGTTGTATACCTCCATGGCGGAGGTTTCTGCGTCGGATCACGCGCATGGCCAAACTCTCACAACTGTTGCCTGCGTCTGGCATCTGTGCTCAACGCTCTTGTCGTTGCGGTAGACTACAGGTTGGCGCCGGAACATCGGCTCCCGGCGGCCATGGAGGATGCTTTTATCGCCATGAAATGGCTGCAAGCTCAGGTTCTGAGTGAAAATGGCGATGCATGGTTTAGTGAGGTTGACTTTGAGAAAGTCTTTGTACTTGGGGATTCGTCAGGGGGGAATATCGCTCATCATCTGGCGGTTCAGCTCGGCAGCGGCGGTGGTTCGACTGAGCTGGCACCGGTTAACGTTCGAGGTTATGTGCTGTTGGCGCCATTTTTTGGCGGAGAAGTAAGGACGAAATCTGAGGCAGGGCCGAGTGAAGCCAGGCTGAGTCTGGAAGTACTCGACAGGTAAATACGTAAAAAGTTCATAAATATGTTATTAATGTTGGAGACTCTGAAGTCTTAATTATTTACAAATAAAACATAATAATGATATTTATAACATATAGGTCCCTACTCACAACCGAAATAACCCAAAAAAAAAAAAAAGAAACTTTGTTGTTAAGTTACCTACTCTAATTTTATATTTAAAATCATCTCTTTAATTGCAAAAATTTAAAAACTCGAATATCATTATTCTATCAAATTTTCTTGTTATTTCTATCCATTATTCTTTTTTTAAAATAATTATATTATTTTATTTTTTTCTACATACTTAAAATCGGACACTTCAGTTTTGTGCTAAATCATTTAAAATGAGCATGACTGATTTAACAAAAGAGATTAGAAATTTATGGCATATTATTCTTACATTATTAAAGTTGGTTGGTTCCTCTGTGTAACATGACAAGCCTCTCATAAAAATTAACTATGATTCCACTAAACCTAAATCACGAGTGACCATGTATAAGAAGGATAAGGATTCTTTTATAATCTTTCGTATCATTAGATTTTTAAAAATTTAGTAACATGTAAGCATGAAACATAACGAAGAATTCAAAATTTTAATTTAATTAATTTTTTTAAATTTTTAATAAGTAAAGGTTAATTAAAAATACAAAAAATTAAAAGATGATCCTAATCTATGTATAAATGATTACCTTAGATATTATTGCATTCCACTCCTACAGTCCCACTTATAACGGTTCGAACTTTAATGACATTTCGGTCCTTATAATTCTATAATTTCTTAAGGTAGGATATAGTATGTTAATTTATATCAAAGAGGTACCTGATAGTGATAAGTGATCACAGTTAAGAAGACTAAAATGCTCAATTTGTTTATTAATTTTTGAGAATATACAGTAAGATACATGCGTCCAAATCACTTGTATCATAAAAAAAATTTTAAAAACGACAAAAGGAATACAAAAGGAATTTTATTTTGTTGTGTCAACTCTCCATCACCAGAAATTTAATGTGGGGGTTCCTATCACTATAAAGCTGTGCATTGGAAAATCATTGCCTGCCTCGAACCTAGCTCACAGGTTGCAAATAATGGGATCAACCATGTTATGTTGTGAATAGAGTGAACTAGCTAGAAGACAAGTAAAATTAGCCAATTAGAAGAAGGCCTATCCTTACCAATGACAGAAAGGTTGTGGAAGAGCCATTCTCCTGCTTTTAGGTATTGCGATTTGACTTTGAATTAACTTGTCACCCTTAGTTTCTGTTCAAATTGCTCAAATCAAAGGTGCAAAGATCCATAAATTAACCTTATCACAAAGAGCAAAAGCTATGGCATAGTTTACTGGAATTAAATTTAGCCAGTTTGGCTTTTCTTGAATCCTGTGGTTCTTCCATGAACAAAAGAATGCCACGTTTCTTTTTAAGTAGTGATGATTATTTCATTTTTTAATGCTTGAGTAGTCAAGGTTGTGTTAATTTTGTATAGATTTTTCCATATTCTTATCCACTTTAACAAGAATTATATGCAAATCATGGATAACGGGGGAAGAAATATAGCCACGTTTAATGAATACTTGCATCATTGTCTTTTCTGAAATATCCCATCACTTGTAGCATTATAAGTCAGCGATGTGATAACCCAAAAGTTAACCTCCATTTCAAATCATGATTATATTTGTAGTTAGTGCAGAATCCATGATAATAAGTGACAGTGCATGCTTCATCCAACATTATCTTTCCCTTGACTTGTATGCAAAAAGAATTGAAGGCCAATATTAATTGGAGGAGATTAACGGAGACTTTCCAGTGTCATCCAACTTTCTAGCAAAATCAAATTAGCACCAATGATTATCGGGTGTGACTTTGTCGCTTATTTGTGCCATTGGTTGTAAATTATTCAAAATATTGAGCGAGATTATTTGCTATGTCACTAAATACAAAATCTTTGTTTTATGCAAAGCAGTTTTTGGAGGCTATCATTACCGACTGGGGAAAGTAGAGACAACCCATATGCAAATCCATTTGGCCCCGATAGCCCTAGCCTTGAAGCTGTCAGCCTTGATCCGATTTTGGTCGTTGCTGGCGAAAATGAATTGTTGAAAGATAGGGCTAAAGAATATGCAAAAAGATTGAAAGAGATGGGAAAAAACATCGATTACATCGAGTTTGAAGGAAAACAACATGGGTTTTTCACCAATGAGCCATTCTCTGATGCTGCCAATGAATTTCTCCAAATCCTGGGGAAATTCATTTCGGAAAACTCGAACTAGTCGAGAAGATTATGTTGGTTAATTGTCATATTAAGCATCTTGTTAATATATGAACTATGGTAGATTAATTGTATAATTTAGCCTCTGTTTTCATATTGAATAAAGGTTTTTTATTGTCAAACTTTTCTTGATGACTTCTACCCTGTAATATTTTAGCCTTGAAAAGACAATTTTTAAGAGAGTGCATCAAATCTCTTCAATAATGGTGGATTAGACACAATAATCCAAGGTAGCAATTATAAATTAATTTATTGAAAAGACAATTTTTAAGAGAGTGCATCAAATCTCTTCAATAATGGTGGATTAGACACAATAATCCAAGGTAGCAATTATAAATTAATTTATTGAATTAACATTTTATTAATAGTTATTAATTCAAAATTTATTATTCATTAGATAAAGATAGGCAGACTTTCTCGACTCCATGTGTTAGCACTTAAATAACATAATTTTTTCCTTTTAAAAATCCATGATTTTAGTTGATAAACTTAATCAATTTTTTATTTTATGCGTTTAAATGATAATTTTAAGAATAACATTACATGCAAATGCATTGAAAATATAATTAGAAATAAAAATGAAAGTAGATAATGAAATAGTAAACCTGTAAGACGACATCAGTTTGTATATTACTATTGTATACATGCATGCATACATTCCTCCAAGCCAGGTAACCAACACTACGATTACATTCATCAGTTCCTTTTAATCCCTAAATGTAAGAGTTTGTTTGTTTAAGAGACGTATTTTTGCATGTTTAGGCAAGGATAGCCGCGGCGACGACCACCACCACGACGGTCTCGACAAATCCAGCGCTGGCACAACCGGCTCCCTATCCATCTCTGCTGCATTTTGACGTGAAATTGTTTAAGCGAGGGACTTTCAAAGATGTTCATGTTCTATATATATATAAATATATATATTTTAATTTCGTTTTGATCTTAACCCTCTGTGGATTAATCCTATAGGTGAGTGACATTTCGTTGAATGATTACATTGGAGGTCAAGCAGCGAAGAATGCAACATACGTACCTCACTCAGCTGGTAGATACGCAGCGCCCAATTGAGGAGAGGCTTACAAACTCGCTGATGATGCACGGCAGAAACAACGGCAAAAGTTGATGGCTGTCAGGATTTTTCAAGCATGCCATGAAAATTATTCACCTTCTCAGTGACTGGAACGCCAATTCAAGTCGTCGTTGATGCTGTCATCAATAGCTGTCATTTATGAAACTGGAACTTTTGAAGTAATTTGTCTTTTAATATATATATATATATATATATTTCAAATTTTGATAAAATACACCTCCGGAGGTATTGAATTTCTTGGGTACTTTTTGTTGTTACAGTGGTCTGACTGAAGATGCGTTGGTAGGCGTCAGGCTGTCTATATTTCGCCCTTGAGCAGTGTGAATCAGGTCATTTATCTCCTGACTACTGGTGCTCGTGAATCTGCATTCAGAAACATTAAGAGAATTGCCGAATGTTTGGCTGGTGAACTCATCATCAATGCTGCAAAGGGCTCATCTAACAGGTACTTAATTATTTGTCTAGATCAATTCTACTATTTCATTTGTACACATAATAATTCTAGACGTTTACTGGCTAGCATATTTGAGTTGGTAAATTTAATGGAGATCTTCACAACTTGCACATGATTCTTGAAATTCTTGTTGGTGAATGGATTGACCTTGTCATAAACTGATTGTATGCCCATGGAGTTTCGTCAGCTTTGCCATCAAGAAGAAGGATGAAATCGAGAGATTTTCCAAGGCCAACCGTTGAAGATTCGATAGAGATGCAGAAGAAAATAGTCTTCAATTTTTTTGAACAGTACTTTATGAGATTTTTGCTCTTACTACTCTGTTGGACATTTCATGAATGTTTTGCTGGTTTTTAGCATTTAGAGTTGGTAGTAATCTACGACCAACTCTTTTTTGTTCCTCTGATTCTGAATTACAAATTACTTATGAGAATTACCATCAAAATATATCTCTTCTTCCTAATTTTCAATGCAATAATACGGCTTTGATGATGGTAAGTGAAAGTGTTTATTAGTACACACTTAAACTCAATGATCTATAATTGTGTTGAAGTTGTAAACTCAGATGCTAATGTTTCGGTTTGTAGTTGTGCTCAGGTGGGACATTAGTAAAGTTTTACTCTTAGTTCCCTGTTATGTAATGTTAATGTGCATCGATGTGTATTTAAATACACCATGAAGTGTTCGGATTTTAGAAGATTTAGTTTAAAACTTGAGAAATGTAAGAAAATTTCCAATTGTTTTACGATGACTGCCTGTATAGAGACATGTTACACTGAAAAAAAAGGAAGTCACTTATCAACAAGATCACTCACACTAAAGTCCTATGTTGGCAGAGAAATTATTACAGACAAAACAAAGAGTTGGGACAAATTGCAAGTCCATGTCCCATATACAGTGGAGATTTAAAAAGTATTTCGTTTGCATATAAAAGATCAAAATCTTCAAGAAAGTCTTATTATAGGATAGGAATAAAAGATCAACACTGAGCATTAATTTGAAATGCTTAGAATTTTATATTTGAATATTTATGGATACAAACTTTTATACAAATTTATCTATATAAATTAATATAACAATGTTATATTATTATTATTATTATTCTATATTTTTTTATAATAAAAAAATAAGAGATATTTGACAATAATATAACGTTATCGTCGTGTTAATTTATATAAATAAAATTTCTATTCCGAATATTACTATTCATATTTTGTCCTCAACCTATTTTAAGGCTCTACTGGGGAAAGCACATGTGGGGATGTGCTTTACTGAGAATGTGCACCTTCGAATGAGCAGCAGCATTGTGCCCTTCCAATCAAATCAATCGATTTCAAATGGTTCTTGGACTCTAGAAAGATAAGTTTTAGCTAATTATGATCATTTCATTTTTGCAATTGATGCTTCTCCAATTTCGAATAACACCATTGATTTAAGTTGACGATAGAATAAAAGTTTGTATTTTGGTTCTTCCACTATACAGCGGCGGCCACCGTTTTCAGGTCCAAAGTAGAAACTTCTTATCCCGTCACATTCGTCCGTCGAGGAGGTTTCAAATGAGAATTAAGGGTCTATTTGTTATAAATATAAATTTATGTTTTTTTTATGAAAATCTAAGAACTCAGGGACCCAAATGTCATTACACATTTTCTAAAATGTAGGTTCCTCCTGTTTCTCTCTCCCCTCTATTATTTCTTCATTTATTTATTTAATTTTCTCTGAATCTTTGGAATCACTGTGTCGATTTGAAATCGATTTACCACAAGAGAATAGGAGTCTTGTCATATTATTCATACATGCATGATAAAGGTCGCTTTAATTGGAAACGTTTTCATTGATTGCCTGTTATAATGGACCAAAAATTTCATCAATACCAGCACCACCAAGATCACGTTGTAATGGCTCCGACAAATTACCTAAAATTATGTTGCCATAATTGCCTTCTCTTTTTTATGCCAACGATGATAATGGCTTGATAAAAATAATAATTTCTTGTTTTAAATCAAAACACTTGGGCGGCTGTAGCTCAAATCCTTAAAAAATTATTGCCAGCGAATGCTTTAATAATTTTTATTATCGAAAATAGCTCCCTCTAACTCATCCTTTTGCCTACGTTGTGTGTATAAATAATAATTTTTTTTTTATTAGTGAGTTATATAAGCACCAAGGGTATTGGTGCTCTACTTCTCCCCCTTTCTTACAAGAAGCCATGTTTGCTCATGAAAACTTCAGGGCTAGACCCGAAGATATTTTTGTATGCAGCTTTCCGAAATCTGGCACAACTTGGTTGAAAACCCTGTGTTTCGCCACTGTAACAAGAACCCATTTCCACAGTTCTGAAAGCCCTTTGCTCAGTAAAGTACCCCATGATTGTATTCCCTTCCTGGATATAGATTTCATTAACAATTATTCAACTGCATGGGAGCCAGATCTTCCTCTTTTATCCACACGTCCCATATTCTTGGCTACCAAAATCCGTCATAGATTCAGGTTGTAAAATTGTATATATTTGTAGGGATCCCAAGGATGTATTTGTTTCACTTTGGCACTTCACGAGTAAGGTAAAACTTGAGAACCGGGAAAACTTTTCCTTCGAGGAAGCTTTCGAATTGTTTTGCAAGGGAACTTCTTTTTATGGACCTTACTGGGGTCATGTTTTAGAGTATTGGAAAGCAAGCCTGGAATTCCCAGATAGGATTTTGTTTCTAAAATATGAGGAGATGATGGAAGATACTGCATTTTCCTTGAAGAGATTGGCCGAGTTCATGGGGTATCCTTTCTCTGTGGAGGAAGAAAATGAAGGTGCAGTGCAAAAGATTATGGATTTATGCAGCTTTGAGAATCTGAGCAATTTGAAGGTAAATAAGACGGGAAAACATCGTCCCGGTGAAAAGGCAGGCGTGAATAATAATGTGTGCTTCCGTAAGGGTAAGGTTGGAGATTGGAAAAATTATTTGACCTCCGAAATGGGAGAGATGCTCGATAAAATCATGGAAGACAAATTAGCAGGATCTGGGTTGAAGTTTTAAATGTTGTTTGATAAATAAATTTTCAAGTAAATTAGTGCCTGTGGCATTTTCTGCATTTGATAGCTTGCTTTTCCATCTTGTGTTATTTGCTTGCATGTGGTGGCTGCCTCAATGTAACATGTTCGAAATTGAATATAATTATTATTCATTATTTTAATCAAAACAAAATCTAATAAAATTTCTTATTTAGTCCTAACGATGCATAATCGCACCATCATTTATTCTTTTAATTTATGCATAAATTAATTGTTGTTTATAACTTTGGAAATATATTAGAATTTGGTCCACGTATTTTCTATCATCTTATCACCACCAAATATTTTCACAATTCTCAATCACAAATCTATCCATTGACAATAACCTTTCTTTGCCTACTTAAATTATAAGTCACGGTGTAAAATTATAAATTACAGTGATGCATGTTATTGATCATCATCCAAATTTAGAATGTTCCAAAAATGTAATTCTATTTTACTAATTACCGCAATTAATAGCAGTGACAGTGTATACTTAACCAAAATTTATCAAAAATTCACATTCTGATTAAAATTATTTACGGGTGTAATAGTATTAAGCACATGTCAATAAATAAATAGTATGTTTATTGTCCATGCTAGAACTTTACAAGTATAATGTTAACAAGATTTTTACTAATTAATTAACTACCAATCATATGCTTATATTTATTCTTGTATTTAAATTAAATTTTATTTAATAGGTAAGAAAATAAAATATTAGAAGTAATTTTTTCTTTATTAATCTTGTATTAATATATTAAAATTTAACTGAATGCTTATAATTGATAATTTAATTTAATATTAATTAAATAACTTATTTTTATTTTAATAAATTTTTAATTAATAAAAAAGTAAAAGAGTGTGTGTATATTATTTTATTTTTAACTTTAAATATATTAATAATATAAAAAAGAAAAAGCAGGATGAGTATTTGAGGATTCTCCCGATTCCCGTTCTCGCCTCGCTTTAAAAATGGGGATGGAATCCCACCCTGTTTTCAAATTTAGGGATGAAATGATTCTTGATTCTCATCCCAAACGAAGATATGGGCTCTGTACTTGCAGAAATATTTGCAAACCCTTCTTGTAGGCAATGATACAGCAAATTAAAGTTCAACCAAGTTGCTCCCTCCCTCTTTCTGCGAGCTTGGAAGAAGCATTTGCATGGTTCCTTTCATGGTAAATGCAAAGTGAAGTGAAAACGTCGACGTATCCATCATAAAATGCTTGGTATGTGCTTCTCTTGTTCGGGTATAATGGTTTTGTAGCACATGTCAATAAATAAATAGTACGTTTGATGTCAATGCAAAAACTTTGCAAGTATAATGTTACATTTTGACTCTAATTAATTACGATAAAACTTTACGGTTTTATTATCATAAAACGTAACAAGTATAATATAACCAAATTTTAGTCGATAATTAACTACCAATCACATGCTTATATTTACTCTATAATAGGTCATATTAATTATTAAAAGTAAAATTACTCACTTTCAGTCGTAATAGAGAGTGAAAAAACAAATAAAAGAGTTTTGTTATATTTTAATTGTGAGAAATTTTTGTATAATTATAGATTTTTTTATTTATTTAACAAATTATTAATGGGATTAGTTTTGTAAAATAAATTATAAATATGGCTAGTTTGAAAACTTTTTCTATAAATTAAAGGCCTTGATAAATTATTATGAATTCACTGTTACATTATGTGTCGATTCAAGTGATTTTATAAGTTGAACTAATAAATTTTTCGATTGAAATTTGTTGGATTATAAGCCAATTATTTTATAAATTATGGGTATCTCCTTCGCCAGATGGACTGCAACTTTCTTGCTCTCAATGATCTCAGTTAATACACACACACTCATAACCACATGAATAATGCACTTCAGGGTTAAACCCATTGATATTTTCTTGTGCAGTGCTCCGAAAGCCATAATGTAACAAGAATCCGTTTCAATAATTCTGAAAATACTTTGCTCAGTGAAGTATCCCATGTTTGTTTTCCCTACATGGAAAAACTTTTCATCAATTATCCAACAATGCCAGCTGAGTTAGTTCATTTACCTCTTTTGGTTTCACATCTCCCATATTCTTCTTTGCCAAAATCCATCATAGATTCAGGTTGTAAAATTGTTTACATTGCTAGGGATCCAAATGATGTCTTTGTTTCGACATTTCTTTAGAGGAAGCTTTATTTCTTTGTTTGGACCCTATTGGGATCATTATCTAGGGTATTGGAAAGCAAGTCTGGAATTCCCAGATAGGGTTTTGTTTGTAAAATATGAAGACATGTTGGAAGATAGCGCATTTTACCTGAAGAGATTGGCCGGTTCATGGGGTATCCTTTCTCTGTAGAGGAAGAAAATGAAGGTGCAGTACAAAAGATTATAGATTTTTGCAGCTTTGAGAATCTGAGCAGTTTGGAGGTCAATAAAACGATCATGACTGCCTGAAAACGATCGACAACATCATGGAAGAAAAGTTTGGAGGAACTGGGTTCTGTGGTATTTTCTGCACGTGCAAGCTTGCTCAAGTTGTGGTGTTGTTCTGTTAGCATCTTGATGGTCGTTGCCTCATCCTGTTGTAACATGTTAGTTCAAATTGAATAATATTTTGAAATTGTGAGATTTCTAATCTTGTTTTTAGAGTAATCTTTATCTCTTTTTGTAAGCTATAATTTGCCGTATGAACCCATTGATTTGAGATTTACTTTGATAATTAGGATTTTCTTTTTCTTTTTTGGCTTTAGTAGATATAACACAATTTTTTTTTCTTTTTTGATTTTAGTAAATATGGCACAATGACATAGTTATCTTGAACAGTTCGCGTATCATTATTTTATAAAAAGTTGAGAAGAGAAAAAATTAGAAAAAAAAATCCTAATGGCTATATCTCTTATTCTAACATTAAAACTCTTGTAGCCAAAAATGTCATCTGGTATATATGTTCTAGACTCTCTCCTTGTAGCCGTATGAAAAAAATAAGAAAAATGTATATATACTCAATAACTTCTATATAATTCATTTCATCACTTGAGTGATTACATCCGCAGGCGAAAAAGACTCTAAGAACTGTGATTAGATATTGCAGGAAGTACAGCATGTACTTGTTAAAAATAAACATCATAAAACAATATAATATGCCTCCCTATATTCATCACATCTTAAATATGCAGAGATTGTAAATGTATGAAATGTACAGTGTATATAAAAACTTTATTCTTGGGTATCTTTTAATCGAGAATCTTCAACGGATGCGACTTAAATGAGCAAATGGCTCAGGGTTGGCTTTCGCAGCAGGTTTTGCAGCTTCAGGGCTTCCAAACACATTCCAGAATCGCAGAGTTTCATCTCCAGCTGCAGATGCCACTGTGCAACCATCTGGGCTCTGAAAAAATAGTGAAAATCATTAGAAGACCAAGCAGAGACAAGTCCTTAAACATCATCAATCTTGACCACAGAATTCGCAGTTAAAAATTATTAAGTACCTGAGCCATGAAAAGAACCCTAGAGGTATGACCAGTAAGTTCAGCCATCTTCACCATAGATGGGTATTTCCACAGAGTTAGCTGATTTTGAGTAAATCCGTGAGAGCTAAGCAATTCGCGCTCGTGTTTGCTCCATAGAAGAGAACAAACCTGAGAGCCAGTATCCACTGAATTCAAGCAAGCACCAGTGTGAGTGTTCCAGAACTTAATGCATCGGTCACCCCCACCTCCGCCAGAGGCCAGCAAATTGCTCTGGAATGGACACCAAGCAAGGGCTTTCACAGCAGCCGTATGGTCTTCTAGTCTGTGAAGCCATTGTGTTGGTGAATTTGAAGAGGCCATGGATCTATCCCACAGGAAAAGGAGATTATCATTTCCTCCGCTTGCTAATTGCTGACCTGAAGCTGACCATTTTAGTCCACAAACCTCTTGCTGGTGTCCTCGATAGGTTTCAACAATGTGGTCTCTCACTCTTACATCGTTGTTAATGATTTTCCCATCCATTCCTCCAGTCGTAAGTATGTAATTGTTCCAAGCTAGTGCGTCTACTCGTGATCGATGACAACCTTTCAATGTTCTTAGCTGCAAAAATAAAAACACAACAAAAATCAGAAGCACAGTTTGGAGAAAATTATCGACAACAACTATTTCACGATAAAAAATTGGCAGAAGGAAAACCAATAACCAACAATCAGATGCATTACAAACCTGTCGACTTGCAGTAGAATCCCATATCTGGACATGGGAATTGTTCAGGCCAACAGCTAGGTGCCGTCCATCAGGAGCCCAACTAACACTTGTAACTGGACCATCTTCATCATCAATGGTGACAAGTTCAGAAGTAGAACCATTTGAAGCATCCCAGAGATACACTGTGTTACTGAGAGCAATGGCAAGGACATTGGCACTACCCCAATCTAGCAAATTCAGGTAGAAATCATCAACAAGCTCAGGGGCATCCAATGTCCTCTCAGAAGACTGCATAAGCAATTGCAGCCTATTAGAACTCAACAACTTGATATAAACCCAAGCGCATAAGTAGAAAACAACGAAACAGTTGGCAGCTAAATTTATTCAATGGTCTCTTATTCCAGAAACTCTAGAAACTATGACTTTTATGAAATATCCAAACCATATATTCAACTTGCCCAAAATAACTATCAATTAGCAAGCATGATTTTTCATACAAGACAGATTGGATAAAAATTACAAAAATAACTAACAAAAAAAAACAATTTTTAAGCTACAGCTCTGATTTCAGTGTTCGTAAGCATTTCTATAATCCATTTCCTAAATCAAATATGTTGTTTGAACTTTCTAAAACTAAGTACAAATACATATTCAATCATCAACTCATCAGCAAGATTTTTCTAACATAAAAAAAAAAAATAGATGCAAGACTATAGGATAAATACATACCTGAGGAATGTGTCTCCTGGTCTTGGCAGGTTTGGACTGATGAGCAGAAGATGAAAAGAATTCCTTCGGAATCGGATCAACCATAGTGGGAGGCTTGTTCTTAAAAGCCAAGATTCTGGTCCGGTTCATGTTGAAGGCTTCCGCCAATTGCTTCTGATAAGCCTCTCTTGATGGCGAACATGTTGCAGCTGGATTCTCTTTGCCCTTCCTCCCTTCTGTCAGCATGAAGTGGGCATAATCGAAGTCCATCGCTGACCTATTCGGTATGAACCTGTCCAGCTATTGATAACAATAAATGGTTGAATCAGAAACTCAGAAAATAATAATGATTTAGGATTTTGTAATCAACTTCCAAGAAAAATTAGGAATAATTAGTTTGCTATGACTATGGATCTTGATCTACCTTCCCTTTCATACAATTAATCAAACAGATGGTAGAAATAAGAATATGCCAAAGAGAAATTGAGAAGAGAACCGTAACTTCAAGAAAAATCACAATTTCACATACCCATTAAAAAATTGAATCGAAAATGCATAAAAGTTCAAGAAGATTGCACGGGTATGCGAAATTAAAACAGAAAATAAACAACGCAAACATAAAAGTACCCAAAATATATATTATCAACTAATGGCGATGAATAATGGTGTGAATTCGCTTACATTTTCTCCAGAGGCCTTTCTCTGAAGAAAACGTTCTTGAAGAGGGCTTCTTGATTGGATCTTGTTAGATGAATTCATAGATCCTGCATCCATAACTTTCCACAGAAATAGAGAGTACTAATAGCAAAATAAAGAAAAATAGAATTTTTTTAAAAAAAATCCAGAAACTGATCCTGCAAAAACACAAAGATCTAGAAACAGGAAACAAATTATACAAGAATCAAAATCTAATAACAGGAAATCAAGCCTGCAAAACACCGAAATCAGATAAAATAAAACACTATCAAAAAACAGAGATTAAAACAAATATACACAAAAGAGCGAAGCAGAAATGAAATATATTCGAGAAGAGCTTTGCTTGTTGCTTGTTGAACGTTGATTGCTTTGAGAGAATGCTGTTGATGGAGAAGACTGTGATCGGGCGATTTATAGAAGTAGGGGTTTTGGTTCTTCTGCACAAGGATTTCAGAGGGCTTTGAAGAGATTTGATTACTGTGTCGGCAGGTAGCCGTTGGAAATCTTGCTTGACGGAAATACCCTAAGTAGCTCTGCGTTTTCCAGTTAAATTGATTTGGGTCGTTTTAGTAATTCAAATTCAAACTCCCCGTCTTGTTAATGTTGCCGTTCCGATGGCCTACACTACTTGCCAGCTGTTCACAAAATTAGTACTTTATATTTTATAATTGGGAATATTAATATATTTAAAAACTATTTTAACCAAATATTAATAAAAATTATATAATTTTTATTATATTTTTTCATAAAATAAAATACAAAATAATAAATTATTAATATTGATATTATTCTATACATATTTAACATCAAATTGTTTTATTTATTAAAAAAAAATTTAATTTTTTTTCTTTAGCCGTAGAAATTTGATGAGAAAATAATTTTCTTTATCCTATCACCGATATAATTAATTTTTTTAAAGAAGAATTCTTGAAATTTGGAATTTTAAATATGAAAATAATAAAAAATATATGTATAAAAAAAATGGATGTAATTTTAAGGTCTCCAATCTTACAATTTGAGAGAAGCATTTATTCATCACTCACCCATTAAGTCAAGTAATTAAATATAGATCTAATTTAAATTACAAATCATAATTATATTAATATGCGATATAATCCTTCAAATTAACACATATTTAATACGAAATTTATCGGATCGATTTAAAAAGATATAATTATTAAATAAATAATTATGACATGATAAAATTAATAATTGTATTAAATTTTAATTTAAAATTTTTTGACACGTGATTCCTTTTATAAAACAATTAATTATTTGAATAATTAAACTATACTAACTTGTTTATAATTAATAATTTATTATAAATTTTAAAAACTTAAGTATATTTATCGTAATTTAAAAGATATTTAATTATATTTAAAATAAAATTAATTATTATTTGAATAAATAATAATATAAATATTATAAAAAATATAATTAAACTTATGCGATCAAAAGTATAATTATTATCACAAAAATGACTAGTCAATGTGAGTATGTCGCTCTCTTGGGTAGGCATGTAATAGGCCATGGAAAGTTGTTAATAATGACTCACAATGATTGAGATCTCACAACAAATAGGTTCTTTGCATATATGATTAAGCTATGACATATTTAACAGTAATATGTATATTTTTATTTTATTTTATTATTATTAATTTTAACTTTTTCATTATAATTCTTAATTCTTTAGTTGCAATTCTCAACTTATAATAATATAATAAAAATTGAGAATTATAATAAAAAAAAAAGTTAGACATGATAATGAAAGAATTAAAAATTACAAAAAAAAATAGAATATATTTCTTTAATTTTTTATTGAATTTTTTTTTTTCTAACGTTTAAGTTTTTAAAATTTTACATAAAAAATTTTGAATTCGTATTGATATTAGTAAAATTACAAATATGCACGTTAACAGATCCCAAATCAAAAAAAGTCAAAATTTATTTTTTTAAAAATAATAATAAACAAAATCTATCTATAAATAATTTTTTAAATTAAATTAACGAGATAGGTTTATAATTTTTTTTTTTGCATTCGTTAAATTTAACTACTCGATTATTTATATAGTTGTACAAAATGAAGTTAGCTAATGGTTCAAGAGAAATAAATTTATTTTTTTTTAATAAAATTTTTCATAAATTGAATTTTTTACAAACTTTGAAACTCACTTTTTAGTTCTTAATTTATTAGTAAAATTATAATTAAGTCTCTGTAAAGGTTCAGTTCAATTATCTTTTATTAATAAAAATAGCCTCCTATTAAGTCAGCCTCGTATCTCTCTTTCGTATTACGTCCAATAATCTTTTATTAGTGAAATAACCCTCTCAAGTCAATTCCGTCCTCAATTACATTAATATTAACTAATTAGTGGGTGAAGCTATTCATATGTAAACAAAGAATTTTACTTCTATAAATCTAGAGCATAGTGGCAACTGATTGTAGTCAAGGGCATACACAGTATTGTCCAATATCCTTTCATGAAGAATAAGGAATCCTCAGCTTCTTCCCAAACGAATCATGCAAGCAAGTGCAAGACCTGGAGGGAAGAAGAAAAAGAAGCAGCCTATGCAAATATCGAAGAGATAATTTCAACTCTTCCTGAAAGTAATTTCATCTTGCCTCTTCGTCTGTACCAAGGACATTGGTGTTATCCCTTTCCTTCTTTGTTACCAGGCGCGATGTTCGCTCAAGAAAAATTCAGGGCTAAACCTGGTGATATTTTTGTGTGCAGTTCTATGAAAACTGGCACAACATGGTTGAAAGCCCTGAGCTTTGCCACTGCAACGAGAACCCATTTCGTTCATTCTGAAAGCCCTTTGCTCACTAAAGTACCCCATGATTGCATTCCCTTCTTAGAGAAAGATTTCACTAAGAATTATTCAACTGCATGGGAGCCAGATCTTCCTCTTTGGTCCACACATGTCCCATATTCTTGGTTACCAAAATCCATCGTAGATTCAGCTTGTAAAATTGTTTACATTTGTAGGGATGCCAAGGATGTATTTGTTTCCCTTTGGCACTTCATGAATAAATCAGTAGATCAGATTTATGAAAAAATTCCTTTAGAGGAAGCATTTAAATTGTTTTGTAAGGGCAGTTATTGTTACGGACCTTATTGGGATCATGTTTTAGGGTATTGGAAAGCAAGAATGGATTTCCCAGATAGGGTTTTGTTTCTAAAATATGAAGACATGATGGAAGATACGGCATTTTACTTGAAGAGATTGGCCGAGTTTATGGGGTATCCTTTCTCTGTGGAGGAAGAAAATGAAGGTGCAGTGCAAAAGATTATAGATTTGTGCAGCTTTGAGAATCTGAGCAATTTGGAGGTAAATAAGACGGGGAAACATAGTGTTACTGATGGCGAAGGCATGACTAATGATGTGTTCTTCCGCAAGGCAAAGGTCGGAGATTGGAAAAATTATTTGACCTCCGAAATGGGAGAAAGACTCGACAAAATCATGAAAGAGAAGTTAGCAGGATCTGGGTTGAAATTGTGAATGACAAGTTCCAAGGATCTAAGAATTAATTAATTTTATCTTTCATGTTTTCAGTTTCTTCAATTTCTGAAAGTTGATTGAGAAATAAATTCTCAAGTTAGTGTCCTGGTGCATTTTCTGCACTCGCTAGCTTGCTCATGTTGGGGTACTTCGGCTTGCGTATGATGGTTGCCTCACTGTTGTAACATGTTAATTCAATTGGAATATTATTGTTAGATTATGTTAATTGCTATTACAATCTTTACGTTTCAAGCCCTCTCTTTAATTTTGGTTATAATTTTAGGATAATGACCCCTTTTTCTTGCTCTGAATAAGAGTTTGGACTTATTTCGTCAAACTCTTAATAAGATGTGGGGCAATAATATACGGATTCATAAACTTTTAAATTTTTGTATTAAAAAAATAAATATTTTTTTTTATTTTTTTTACTTATTTTTAAGGTTACCATCCATGTATATGTATGTGTGTCTTGGAGAATAGAGTCTGACCTTTTGCTCTTAATTTATAATGGTATCTTATTGAACAAAAATAGTGATATTTTCCTCCATTAGAGTAAAATAGTGGTATCATAATTTGTTAGTAAAATTAGAGCCAAGTGTCTGTCAATGTTCACTAATCAGTAAAATTTCCACACATATGCACACAGACAAGGATGGCGAGTAAGTTGTATTGGTATGTTATTGAACAAAAATTGTGATATTTTCTTCCATTGATTAGGACATATTATTTGAAAAGAACAATTTAAAGATCTATTAGTTCTAAAATTTGATTACAAAGTTGATCACTCGAAGCTTTCAATTCATAAATGTGGATCTCATATCTTTGAACGGGGATACTACTATCTATGGTATTTATACACGGGTTCGTGTGTGGATGTGGATGGTGAAGACTAGAGTCTCACCTATTTGCTCTTTGTTTATTAGTAAAATTAAACCTAAGTCTCTATCAACATTCATGATGAGAATGACCCATGAAATATAATCCTTCCGGAACACAGACTTATGACAATGTAATTTAAGCTTTAATCGAATCTGAAAAACTGAAGTAAAATGACAGAATTTGCAAGAATAATTCTCTAATAACTTTCAACAAACATCATACAAGGTACACACCAAAATCACGTGGTTCAGCCTAGAGAATTGGCCTACATCCACGACAAGAACCACACAAGAACCCTTCTATTATTTCAGTTCAGAAAACAATCAACACCAGTACAACTAAGATAGAGTAGAAATGAAAAAGAAAAGACTAGTTCCAAAGCACACTAACTCCCTCTCCTTTTTCCCCTCCTCTCGGTTTCTAATTTTATGAAGACTTGTTCCAATAATTGCATCAGATTTCCCTTTTTATTTCTCAGCATCACATTCACAGTTCACTTACTTAAATTAGTAAAAATAGCTTCTTTTATGTCAACCTTCCATCTCTTTCATATTACGTCTAGTAATTTTTTATCAGTGAAAAAACCCTCGCTAAGTCAACTCTGGCCTCATTATATTGATATTAATTAATTAGCGGGTGATGACATTCATATGTTAGCAAAGCATGCAGAACTTTTGAATTATTCAAAGTGCCGGCCCGATTATTAAGACGTATCAACCGCAAGACACAGAAGATAATTAAACTATATATCTAACTGAAGCCACTGTACCGGTCGTCGGAGATGGTTTTACCGAATAAAATGAATCATGATCTTGGATTGGATTCTCTCCTGGTGTTTCATATCCTTTGATTTTTTAGATAAAACAAAGCATGTATTCAATTCCTAATTAATGAAACATTATGTCCCCCTATCTGTCCAACTTATCTGCATGTATATTTCTCCACATAATTTATGTTAGGAAATTTGGCTCTTCACTCAATTAAAATGCACAAATACACTATTTTATTTGAAGACCATGAATCATGATCTCATTTATTTATTTATTTTTTTCAACTGGATCATTAAGTACAAGAAATTTATTAATTTAATATCCATTTCATTGTTACAACAAATAAACGTTTTTGAAAAACTAGATATAGTTTGCAGCTCGTCCAGAAAGATTCTTGAATAAATCGATAGGTTATAGCACTTGCTAGCTTGCTCATGTTGTGTTGTTCGGTTTGCATATGATGGTTGCTTCACTGTTGGAACATGTTTATTCCATTGGAATATTATTGTTAGATTACATTAATTGCTATTACAATATTTAGGTTTCAAGCCCTCACTTTAATTTGGTTATAATTATCTGAAAAAGTAGATAATAGTTTGCAGCAAGTCTAGAAAGATTGATATAGTTTGCAGCTCGTCCAGAAAGATTCTTGAATAAAATCTATAGGCTAGTAGCAGCTGCTAGTTGTAGCCAAGGATATACAATATCGTCCAATCTCCTTTCTTGAAAAATATGGAATCTTCGGTTTCTTGTGTTAATTAAATTCCATTTTGCACCGTAATACCAAAATATGAAATTAGTGTCCGGCACTTTCAGAAGAATATTCTTACAGGTTACCAGTATAAATTAGAGCTTAGTGGCAGCACGTTTAGTAAAGGAAGTCAATACAATTCTCAAATCTCTTTTCCCGAAAATTATGGAATCCTCAGTTTCTTCTGAAAAAAAATCCCCTAACAACAGCCAAAGAGATAACGTCAATGCTTACTGAAGGAATCGTGTTTGCTCAAGAAAACTTCAGGGCCGGACCTGATGATATTTTTGTTTGCAGTGCTCCGAAATCGGGCACCACTTGGCTCAAAGCTCTGAGTTTTGCCACTGTAACAAGAACCCATTTCGATAATTCTGAAAACTCATTAAAGTACCCCATGATTGTATTCCCTTACTTGGAAAAAGATTTTATAAAGAATCGAACAATGCCAGCTGAGTCAGTTGATCTTCCTCTTTGGGCTACACATCTTCCCTATTCTTCTTTGCCAAAACCCATCCTAGATTCAGGTTGTAAAATTGTTTACATATGTAGGGATCCAAAGGATGTCTTTGTTTCGCTTTGGCACTTCATGAGTAAGGTAGATTCCCATCACTCTGAATACGTTTCCTTCGAGGAAGATTTTGAATTGTATTGTAAGGGAATTTCTTTTTATGGATCTTATTGGTATCATTATCTAGGGTATTGGAAAGCAAGCCTGGAATTCCCAGATAGGGTTTTGTTTCTAAAATATGAAGACATATTGGAAGATACTGCATTTTACTTGAAGAGATTGGCCGAGTTTATTGGGTATCCCTTCTCTGTAGAGGAAGAAAATGTAGGTGTAGTTCAAACAATTATAGATTTATGCAGGTTTGAGAATCTCAGCAATTTGGAGGTCAATAACACAGGAAAATACCGTTTTAATGAAATCTCAGAAGTGAAGAATAATGCATTCTAACGTAAGGGTAAGATTGGAGATTGGAAAAATTATTTGAGCTACGAGATGGCAGAAAGGCTCGACAAAATCATGGAAGAAAAGTTCGGAGGAACTGGGTTGAAATTCTGAGATACATATTTTCAAGTTCGTTTTCTGTGGCATTTTCTGCACTTGTTCATGTTGTCTTGCGTTTGCCCCCCTTGCACTGTTGAAATTATCAGATTTTACTTCGTCCTGGACCAAAGCTCATGTCTCCGTATGCGTGTGTATTAACACATAATATTATATATAATAATAATAATATTATTATTATTATATATTGATTTGTTATATTCTATATATTTATATTATATTATATTTAATTAGAAAATAATTTACAATTAAATATAATATAATATTTTGTTAAAAATAATTATTTATTATATTTTATTAATAAAAATAACAAAATAATTCATCTTGACATGTATTATTATTTTATATTTTGTTATAAATTATTATAATTATTAAAAGAGGCAAGATATGTAGTAAGGAGCTGACCCCCATGGGAAGATATGCAGATCAATCCAGCCAATCAGATACCTGAATATTGTGCAAATAGTGAATTTTATCCACTCCAGCATAGTTTTCCAAACACGCCGTTAGTTTTGTTAACATAGCATATTGTCACCTGTTAGGTTTTCTTCGAATTTGTGTGGTAATTATCTAGTGTAGAACTCACGTAATTGAACTAAACAAGCGTTAATTGATGCGTAGAAGATAATTTTGGACATTTTAGAAGATTTAGGATACTAGAAAAAAACATAAGAATGTAAAAATATTTTGTATTGAATGAAAGAATTACAAGACTACAAAACTTACAACACCTTTAGAATTACTTGTGTTTGTATTTTGATGGATAATTTGCCTCAAGAATGTAAGGCCTATTTATAGTTGTAGAAGGGGGAAATGAACGATTGAATGTACAAAAGTCACTTTGAATGGTCAAGATTCGTTCTCCATTTTCCATGCAAATGGGAGGGAAAACTTGAATTTAAAGGCTTGAAATTTTCTCCCAATATTTTCCTCCAACGACACCTTAGACTTTCTAAAAATTGAGTTTGTTTTGAGCTTCTTTTTGTACCATAAATTAGATTGAATTTAGTATATTTTATGCCCACTTTCAAGTCTCAGTCCGATCTTCCGTGACAATATGCCTACACAAATTATATAATTCAATTAATTTAAACATGGCCCCTTTGTTTGCTCAAGAAAAATTCAGGGCTAAACCTGAGTTTATTTTTGTGTGCAGTTCTCCAAAAACTGCCACAACTTGGCTGAAAAGACCTGATTTTTGCCACTGTAACAAGAACCCATTTTGATAATTCTGAAAACCCTTTGCTCACTAAAGTACCCCATGATTGCATCACCTTGCTGGAGAAAGATTTCAGTAAGAATTATTCAACTGCATGGAAGCCAGATCTTTCTCTTTGATCCACACATGTCCCATATTCTTGGTTACCAAAATCCATCATAGATTCTGGTTGTAAAATTGTTTACATTTGCAGGGATGCCGAAGGATGTATTTGCTTCCCTTTGCACTTCATGAATAAATCAACAAATCAGATTCATGAAAAAATTCCTTCAATTTTGGGTTAAATTTCTGAATGTTGATTAAGAAACAAATTCTCAAATTAGTGTCCTGGTGCATTATCTGTACTTGCTAGCTTGCTCATGTTGTGTTGTTCAGTTTTGCATACGATAGTTGCCTCACTGTTGTAACATGTTAATTCAGTTGGCTATAATTTTAGGACAATGATGGCTTAATCCTGCTTTAAATGGGAGTTTAGGATTTATTTGATATTCTATTTTACAAATAAATAAATTGTCTGGATAATCTCATCTAAACGGCACCGCATAATCCCTCACTCAAATCTTGATAAAATTAACTAAGATTATCATGTTCTCATCATGCAACCATAATCATGTAGACCTTATTAAGCAATGCGTTTTGTAGTTTTGTTAGTTGCCATATCTTGTCCCTTCAAAATTACATTATGGTAACCACTCTTCATTCTCAAGAACCACATTGGACTCCTCATCACAACTTCACTACTCAAAAATTAGCTAGCTTGGTTCAAATCCCATATGCCAAACTCCAAACTCCAATCTCATACACACAAAATTATCTATATTAAAGATAATATTTATTTATATTAATTTGTAAATTTTTTGTATATTCATCCAATACATTTTTGTTACATATATATTTGATTTAAAATTACATAATAATACAAGCGATAATAATATAAATTTTTATTAAATAATTTTATTAAGGTTATCGAGATAAAATTTTTTAACTAAAAATTGAATCTAAAAAAATATATTATTTATTTATGAATCGCATCTATTATTTAATTTAATAAAATTAAATAATAAATAGATTAAAATTTATATCTTTATTTTAATTTTAAAAAATTTGTTCACGTAAATTTTTTAAATTTTTTTAAAATTTGATTTAATAAACACAATAAATTAAAAATAAAATAAAATAATTATAATAAATACATTATTAGGATATGGTATCGAGACATGAATATTATTAGGATATTACCCATTAGTCATAATGCTTTGCCAAGTCAAAAAAGAAAATAACTGCTTTTATTATAATTAAATAGTTTAATAATTAAATAATTATTAGTAAAATAAGCACACGGTTTTTGCACTTTTCGGTTTTCGTTACTACTAGGAGTTGGAAACTCGGTTGGACCGGATTATTGCAACTAATCTCTGTTAAGAATTTATCATCTAGTTTCCCAAATGTTTCCGTTTTTTCATTTTATGAGATAGTTTCTCTATATGTATCAAATAGGTCCACAATTGCTCAATCAATCAATTAAATACCCGTGAAAATGCACCATATAAGGGTAATTTGGTCATTAAAATCAGCTTGAGAACTATTTAATGTTGTATGCCTTTATGTGAGACTATATGTCAAATTAGGGGTCCAAATGATAATTTGCCGATCTCAATTTTCAATTCGTCGTCCGATTTTCTCTCTCTTCCTCAAAAATAAATAATAATAATAATAATAATTATTATTATTATTATTATTACCTCATTTTCGCTCTCTCTCTCTCTCTCTGATGACACGAACAGCAAGAAAAAGCTTTAACAAATAAAACAAAACTGACGCAACAAATTCGCAGAAGGGGGAAATAAAAAATCTTGGCTTTCGAAATTCATCTCGCTCGCTCCCTCTCTCTTGTTTGTGTGTTTCCTTTTGATTTTCCTTCCCTCCGAACATCATTCTGCAAATTTCCTTTTGCTTCTTTTGAGGTAATTTTTTTGGTTATAAATGTTTTTGGTCCGTTCGATTTCGGGTAAATTCTTCCAATTTTCCGGGAGGTAAATTTTACCGGGAAAGTTAACATTCGCGTCGGATTGCAATTCTCTTTTCTCTGCTTTTGCTTCTTTTGAGGTAACAAGATCCTCCTCCTTTCTTACTATGTGTTTTTGTTTACTTTGTTTTGACGGAATATTGGTTTTGGAAAATTTTCCCGGGAAAATTTTTAATGAAAAAATTTTAGTATTTTTTGCCTGTTGTTACTTGTTTTGTGGAAATAAAATGCTTTCTGTTTTTATTTTTTCCGATTGAAAGGTCAAGTTTTTCCTGGTAGAGTTCTTAATGTAATATTTTCCGTCAGACGAGTGGAAATATGATTTCTTTCATAGCTAGGGCTTCATATTGTGTAATTTGGTATTTTATTGTTTTTGTAGGAATTTGGTGTAACTCTGGGGATTGAAGGTGAATAATAGCTGGTGGGTGGTGTTAAGGAAGGAGGGAATTTATTATTGAAGGATCTATTCAAGGGAGAAGATTTGATCTTCAAAGATGAGAATTTTTTATTTGAAGTTCCTAGGATTTGTTACCAATGATTGAATTATTGTGATTTTATCTTGCATTGCTTGAGTTTGAATGTGAAGAATTAACAGATGGATTTAGAAGTAACTTCTCCTTCTAGGGGTTTGGTGAAATGTTGTGATTGTGGGTGCAATTGTTCTCTGATGAGTAGTTCATCAGGAACATGGTTTCGGTCTGTAAAACGAAAATATGACGAGTTTGAGGATGATAATCAGTTCTTTATACCTGGTTTGGATATACATTCGAATCCACGTATAGAAATTGAGAATGAGTGTGTTGCATTGCGTGAAGCAGTTTCTAGCCAACAGCAAGCCATACAGGATCTGTACACTGAGTTGGAAGAGGAGAGAAATGCCTCGTCTTCTGCTGCAAATGAGGCTATGTCCATGATACTGAGGTTGCAGAGAGAGAAAGCGGAAATCCAAATGGAGGCCCGGCAATTCAAGCGTTTTGCAGAGGAGAAAATGGCGCATGACCAACAGGAGTTTTTGGCTTTGGAGGATTTGTTGTATAAGAGAGAGCAAGCCATTCAATCCCTTACTTGTGAAGTGCAGGCTTATAAGCATAGGATGATGAGTTATGGGCTGACGGAAGTAGAGGCTGAGGGTGAGAAATGTAGCTTCAGCCGTCAAACAAGCATGGTGGAGAACTTTGATGTCCAATTCAGTCTCCCCACACATGATTACCCACCTCTGAAATGCAGCTTGAATGAGAATCCGAATCCTTTCGAAGTCGACGATGGTGTTGCAGATGTTGACAAATATGCATTTGGTGAGACCCCTTGTGCTCAGAGTCGTCTGAAGAATTTAGAATATAGGATCTATCAAATGGAGAAAAGTCCCAGACACAACCATCCAGATAGGGATTCTTCCAGTGGGAAGAATATACTAGAGAAGGTAGTTGTTGGTCAGTCTCCTAAGCGGCCAAGACACAGCAGGAGGTTTTCGACTGAGAGTTTGAATTCATATATGGGGATGGTTAAAGAAACAAATTCAGATTTTGCCAGAGAATCTCCTAGATTTAACAGTCCTAGGTTTAATAGTAGTATCAAGAAGATACAACAAACAGAGGACTATTTTAATTTGAGAAAGACGGATAATGCCTCAGATATTGAAGATGAGATGAATGACAGAATTTATACAATTGATTCTGTCCAAGATGGAGTACAATATAAAAGTGTTGCAGAACCTGAAGGTTGTGTAGGCATTGGTGAGGAGTCAGTTACTACTCCAAGAGGGTCACTGAATCAATATGATGTTGGTGATCCTGATATTAAGAAGCTCTACATGAGGCTCCAGGCACTTGAGGCGGACAGGGAATCAATGAGACAGGCCATTATTTCGATGCGCACTGACAAAGCACAGATGGTTTTGTTGAAAGAAATTGCTCAGCACTTGTGCAAGGAAATGACACCTGAAAGACAGATGCCTGTGAGGAAACCATCTACTCTTGGAGGCTTTTCATTCTTGTCAATTTTTAAGGTAATTGTGGATGCATCATTGATCATATACATGAATGACCTTTCTTCTTTTCTGCTGGCGAGTATTACCATTGACATTCTTATTTCCATGAATCTTTGAAGTGTTTTCTACTTGTTGCCTTTTAATCTCATTTTAATGAATCACTGAAGTGTTATCTACCTGGTGCAATTTAATGTAACTTGGTCTTTCACAATGAAATAACATTGTTGTCTTTTACCTTTTTCCCATCTGCAATTTCCCTAATTCACAAACTGGATAATAATATGGAAGATTAGTTGCTGTTGAATGGTTGCTTAATTAACTTAAATTAAGCTGTAACTAAATGGAACTCTTTTGATTACCTTGAGTTTCTTGAAAAAAAGAAACAATGAATGTATCTCCATGCTGCTCTTTCCACACACCCCCCCCCCCCCCTTCTTTTTCCTTTATCCTTTCTAATTGAGAGCATCAAAAGCTTGATAGCTGGTCCCATCGATATCACAATTTACTTTTCTTTTCTTTTTTCTGTTGCTTTCGATGCTTGTGCTGCAGTTTTGCTATTCTTAATATGCTAATTGACATTTTTTTTCCTTTTTTGTCAACTTGCATACTCTTATAATATTGTTGTTTTCACTTGTATTTCCTTTCGCTTAATTGAATTGCTCGGTTTGGTAGTATTTTAATCAGTATGTCACTAGTGTAATCATATTTTTTTCTTTAATCTCTGTGTTCCTTATTGGATATTTGCATCTGAATGTCGTTCACAGATTTCTATTTACGTTGTTGAGATATGATTTAATGTTGCAACTGCAAGACTTTCCTTTTATTGTTCTGTTAGATATGACTTATAATTTCTACTAGCTGAGTATCCTGTTTTGAATTCTTTTTTTTCCCTGTCATGCTTTTGTACAGTGGATTGTGCCCTTTGTTTTCTGGAGAAGGAAAGCTCATCGAAGCAAGTAAGCAAATTATGAAGATAGTCTCCTTTTATATTGAACAGTTCTGAAAATAAAAGATATAGTCTCCTTTTATATTGAACAGTTCTGAAAATAAAAGACCAAAAATTTAAAATAAAAAAAAGGGGAAAAGAAAAGAGAAGAAAGGGACATGTTAATTCATGGTTTCATTTCTCATTTATATATTTGTTCTTTTTCTTATGAGTAATAACTGAATCAACATGCACACAAACATAGGGGTAAATCCCTGCCACACATGGCTCAGTGAATAAATTGAGGGGATACTCTGGCATTGAAAGTTAAAAGAATAGAGAAAGATTAAGACAAAGCTTACATTCGGTGTGTACATTTTCCAGCACTCTCCAAAATAACCAGTAGAGAGATAGTCCGCAAATTCTGAAAATGCATATAATGTATGTAATCCTCAAGTACTATACCATTATTAGTCTTTCAAGCATTGAAACACACTTCCTTCTCTTC
>CP135581.1:898304-978670 GCA_032401905.1 Swietenia macrophylla
GAATAGAGATTATTTGGTGAATGTGTCTGGTGATGTTCGGTTTTCAGTTGGACCAGTAGAGATGAGACTCGAGGACTATTTTAGGTATTCAGACTTAGTGAGGGAAGAAAGACCATTGTATTTGTTTGACCCAAAATTTGTGGCGAAAGTTCCAATTTTGGGTAAGGAGTATGAGGTTCCAGTTTATTTCCGAGAGGATTTGTTTAGTGTTTTGGGCAATGAGAGGCCAGATTATAGGTGGGTTATAATTGGTCCTGCTGGTTCTGGTTCATCATTCCACATTGATCCTAATTCAACATCAGCTTGGAATGCCGTTATCAAAGGTTCTAAAAAATGGGTTTTGTTTCCACCAGAAGTAGTACCACCTGGGGTTCACCCAAGCCCAGATGGGGCAGAGGTTGCATGCCCTGTTTCAATAATTGAGTGGTTCATGAACTTCTATAGTGCGACAAAGAATTGGAAAAGGAGACCAATTGAGTGCATCTGTAAGGCTGGGGAGGTGATCTTCGTGCCTAATGGATGGTGGCATTTGGTGATCAACCTGGAGGATTCCATAGCTATCACACAGAATTATGTCAGCAGGTTTGGTTCTTTTACATGCTAATTTTCTCACTTATGGAGTTCAAATATCTGCTTTGAGAATTTTTACTTGATAATGGAATTAATTTAACTATGAACCAGTTTATCAGAGTCTTATGGAAAGATCGGCTTTCAATAGAGTCCAATGTCCCAGAACTATAAGTAGTGATGATTAAACTAAATGGATGATTTACACATTCTATCTGCTTAGGAACCATTGTACACTGAGTGAACTTCACCAAAAGTTGAGTCTAATTTGGTAAGCCCTGAGCAAGGTGTTGGGTTTATTCTAGAACTGATGGGAAAGTGATGCAATGTTTTCCGAAGTGGTTAGTACAGAGGATTCATTGTTGTCGGGTCATAAATAAAAGAAACAAAGGGTTAGTCTTAAATTTGAGAGTTCATATAAGGTGGCAAGAGATCATTTCCTAGTGAAATCTCTGTTTTACAGGATCATGATTTAGGAACATTGATGTGAGTAATTACTCCTTTGGTTTGTCTATCTGATCCCTAAATTGTAAAACAAATAGCTCAAAAGGGATTATTTTCAGGGCGCTGTAATACCCCAAGACACAAGGAGAATCAACATTCACTGGGGATGTTGATCAACACAGTAACTCTAAGGCGAAATGAGATGATATATTTTTATCCGTGTATGGAGAATTAGTTAGACCATTGTACTAAAAGGGTGATATTCTCATGAGTTAGTAAGCTCAAGATTGACTAGGCACAATCAATACTCAATATACATATATATTTTTTTTATTGCAAATGATGGAGAACCTGTAGAGCTTGTGCTAATCAAAGAGACAATGTATTTTTCTCAATGAAGGGGTCCAAATCTTCAGACATAAGTTGAGAGATGCATGAGACTATATGGTTCTAGTTGTCAAGCAAGCCCAGTGCATTAGTGATAATGCTTTTGTTCTTTTTCTTTCCGGTTAACTTTGAAAATAATTTTTCAAATTTTATTACATAAAAAGAGTTAAGAAAAGACAAGGATTAGAAAGAATTCAATCTCAAGGTCCTCAAACTTTTAGCGATCATTGATTCAGCAGTAACATGTATGTCTTTACTACCTATAGTGCCTGACTTCAGCACTTGCCACTTTGTTTGGCCTGCTGATTAAGACATAAAACTCTTAATTTCCAATTTATAATTTCATGATATAATAACCGTTTCATCAATAATTTTCTTAAATCCTGTCTTCTTTTTTACAGGAGAAATTTGTTGAATGTCTTAAATTTTCTTAAGAGACCAAATGCTAGCACACTTGTATCTGGAACAAGAGACCGGGTTAACTTGCACGACAAGTTCAAGAATGCTATTGAAACCATTTGCCCTGGAACTATAGAACAGTTGGTGCAGAAAGCAGAGGAGAGGAAAGCTCAAGAGAAAAAGCTTTCCTTTTGGGAATCAGTATCGGATTCCAAGGTGGGAGCTTTCAAATTTTCTTTGTAAAGAAGCGCCCATGAAAGTTGTAAGAGTAATGAAATGGCGGCATCCATGAAGAGATTGTGCAATTTATAAACGATTTTGACATTCATTGGTTAATTATTTGTGTAATCTAGCTACATGACAGTTTACAGTTAGTTCATCTAATTTTGATATGATCTGGTATACCATCTAGCTTACTGATTTTATGGCCGTATAAGCCGGTTATTTCTCCAAAATAATAATAAATAAATAACAAACTTAATTGAAAGCCAAACAAGTAGGTTGAACTGAAATGATCAATATAAGTTTCAGACTTCATTGGGAAACTTAGAATAAGGTAAACTCTCAAAACAGGAAAAAAAAAGTTTTTTTTTTTAAATGCAAATATGCCTTGAATTTGAAAAACAAAAATAAATATTACCATGGGCATTAATCAATGATTCTCTGTTTCAATGAGATAATACAAGAACAAGGCCATTAGGATAAGATAAAGGATCAAATTAATCCACAAAATGATATGATCTGACGAACACAGATCCTGAATGTTATATCTGTGCAGGAGATAGGAAGAGTATGTCATACAGGAGAGACAAAAGCTCTATAAGAACCATTGCTGTGCTCCAAGCCTTTCAAATAACCCGAATGCAAGAGAGGACTAACAACAGCTTCTGGAATGCAAAAAGCTGGGATGCTTGGTTGTAAATCTTTACTGACAGTGGTTTGAATATCAGATTTATCGCAAACTGCTCCGAGTGCAACATTCAAGCCAACTGAGGTACGCTCTGTCATAAAGCTGAAACCAACCGAAGCAAATCAGACTCCAGGTAAGTACTGAGATAGTTGTCCTCATAAATTGATAGACCAAGAAACTAAACTAGAAATAGAGTAAAAAATAATCATCTATGGTAACCTTTCTGATAATTGAAATGTATCAGGAATTTTCTATATGAAAAGGGGGTAGAAAATTGTCCCATTTTGCTCTGGTGTTACAAAGAAAGCATAAATATATATATTTATGAAAATTAATTATTAAATCCACTCCCATTGGTATGTTATGGGTTAGCTTAGATATGGAGATCAGATTCTAGATTGGACTAGCACACAAAAAGCTGAGAGACAGAATTTACTGTACCTTGCCTCAAAGTTCATCCCTTCAGAGCCCAGGTGCGAACACATGTTGCAGACAATCCATGGTGGAAGATATGTATCCTTAATTTCAATGCTACAACAGGAACCTGGAGATAAATTTTGCGTGGTTTCGCCATCTTTTGTGAAAGATCCTTTAGGAAGAGCAGCAATATGATCAGATCTTTTCATCTCCCTGCAGCTAACCTACAAAACAAGATAAATACAGAGATACTACAATGTTTCACATCAGCTGGCAAGAAAATCAACAATTTTGGACTGGAGTGAGTTTTCCACAATATGATGCCTACTTTACACTGCAAGGCAACCAAACTGCAACTTTGTCAAACATGAAACAGACAATTATGTCCTATTTGTTGTACAACAGAAGGTAGCTATACATTTTGCATCAGGACCATGGCTGTATATGATAGGGGTACAAACACAGACACTGAAATTGAGTAAACAATTAGAAGTTCCAATAGGCAAGAGCTGAAAAACCATAGGAAGAATAATTTTGGTCTGTGGAAATAAGATAGCAACAGCAAAAGAGTCATTTGAGAGTATTTTGAAATTTCATCAGATAAATGTACGATCCATGGAAAAATCTTGAATAAAAAGTTCATAGCACCAACCTCTGGTGCAGAAAGAGCAGCATTCTGGTATGGCACGGGTGAGTACAATACAGGAACATCCGAAGCAGTCAAAAAAGTCAAGAAAGATCTGAAACAACCACAATAAAGGAAATTAGAAATGTTGTATTCAGTCAATTATCTTTACAGTCTAAACTAATGTACTCACCTATAATTTAGTAAAAAGTCGTATAAAGCATGTACATTCTTATTGTCACTGAATGCCAGCAAAGATTGGGTAGTATTATCAATGTCAGACAAAGTACTCGATCGTCGAGTCTGCATAAATTGCAGTGAAATGTAACGAGTCACTAAGGAGAAGGGACAACTTCAACAGCAATAACATAAATAACCTTAGAGAAAATTCTCACTGAATGAGTAAAAAGGGCCAACTATGAAAAGAATAGGCACAAACCTGGCCCACATTATGCTTCTCCATTTCTGAGAGCTCAACCAGATCTTCTGTAGTCTCTTGCTCAACTTTAGACCGGCAAAGGGGCATAGAGAAACAAACATCCTAATAAACATTATTCACAACCAAAAGAAAAGCCATCAGACATCAGAATCTAGCAGCACAAGTAGGTCCATATTCACAATCAGCAACATAGTAACTAACAATCACAATCCTAATTTGAATTGGGATGTCAAGCGAACTAGTCAACAAGATCCTATCTCTTATTAAACTGTATAAGTTACAATATTCTGGAATCCTTAACACATCCTGTGTTATGTGTGTGTGATTAAGATGAGAAGTTTCTGCTAAGTAGCATTTGGGAACTAACTGTAGTGCAAGCAGAATAGGAAGACAGCTTAAACACTATCAGAAGTTGTAATTGAAACAAAAATCCTGACCTTGATGAGGCTTTCTTCTAATCAAGTGCATTACAAATTAAAATTAGGAAATTTAACATTTTCTTTTATATTTAATTTTTCAATCTTCTAATAGCAAAATAATGTTTTCATTTCTGTTCAACCGGTACAGACAGCGAGTCATTAGTGGCCATGAAGCTCATTATAATTTAGTGACTAGTATGAACTATCTATTCCACATAGAACCTTAAGAACTCCAGAAAAGACAATACTTCAGTAAACCAACCAGAACACAAAGCTTGGAAACTCAAACCATATCCCAAAGGCCAGGCATTACTTTTACAAATTCAAGGCCAAAGAAACATGCTCCAACCAGGCTGAAAGTTGAAAGATAGATCTAGTCACAAAGACAAACCCGGTACTAAAAAAGGGAAAAATGCTCAGTCTTTCAGTAAGGCCATAACAAACCTAAAGCATAGGCCTGGTGAGTCTGCTATCTCAATTTTGGAAAGTGCAAAAGTTCTATTGAAACCTCTGGTAAAAAGAGAGCTACTATTCCATCTCCAGTGTTCCCACAGTTTGAGTCAAAAGAAAATAAAACCAAGCCATACTTACAATGATTTCAAGCACAAAACCAGAATCAGGATTATGACTTACGAAGTAAGCATGCTTCACAACAATAAATTTCACATTGAGATTATCTAATAAGGATCTATCAAGGCGACATCAGTTGCATCTTACATGCTCTTTCAGTGATGACCTCAAGCCTCTAGTTGACTGTGAGATATACGCATAGCATGAGCGTCGGTTTGTCCCCAAGCCATCAGAACCAATGAACATAACCACAAAATATGAAGTACACACTAGAAACATCTCAAAAGCAGCATATCAGTCCATAGATTTATAACCTGATATCAAATTAAGGTAACAGGAACCTTAATAAGATTCCAAAAATAAATTCACCATTTACCATAAAAGATATTGCAAACTTTATTCCTAAGCATGTAGTAAAGACTACGAAATGAGTCTTCCCATGCCAGCTGTCGTTTTCTTAGGAACTCCATTTCCACTGAATAAAAAAGGGAAGAAGCTTATTAGAAAACTTCAGAAATGAGACAAGAAGGACACAGTAACCTTGTTCAAAAAAAGGTTTCTTTGACAAACCTCCCTCTGTTGCCGACGAGGTTAATACCGATACAAGAGAAGGTGGTAGGGAAGATTGAGGGTAAACCCATGAATGAAAGGCCTTAGAACTTAAGATTTGGGAAGCCAACATAATCCCTGAGCCGCTGCTTTCTTCAGAACAACCAGAATGGGATCTGAATTGTGGCAAACCAATGTAGACACTGGACATAAATGACCTATGAATCCTAAAATTAAAAAACCAAAGCAGTTAACCAAAACACAGGCCACACATAAGAATCTGAATTGACAGTGTGAACAAACAATGAAAAAGAACCAAGTGAGAGTGGGTGTGCATATCATGTAAATTGACAATCAACAAGTTGTAAAAATGTTCTTAAAGGTTATCAACAGGTGTTAGCTCTGCAGTAAATACCATAGACAGTAAATCACTTACACTCAAACAAAGAGGCTTACATATGCACAAAATGGACTGCCTAATACTATCAAAATAGTGAACAAAAAAGAAGAAACGACAGCTTTACATATACCAATATCCTCACCAATTCACAGAGGACGTGGAAACCACACGTATAGAAGTTTTCAGGGTAAAATCCAGGGGAGCCTTTTGGCCAGGAACATGAAAATCAGAACGAAAATTGCTTGAATAATTTGATGAAGGATCACCAAATCCCTCAGAAGAACCAGAAGGTAAATCAGGAGCAGGCTTACAGGCAACCAGGCCTCTTAGTGCTTTATCCTATAATAGTAAACAATAGTCAATTATAAACAACCACATGATTTAGGTATTTAGAACAAAACTGCTACAAAAAGCATACCATGTCCACAGCAGCTGCGCCGGATGATCTTTCACCTCCCAAAGAAAGTTCAGTAACGCTACGAAATGTAGTTTGACTACACTTTTCAATAGTTTGACAAGTTTGTACAACATCGTCTTCAGAAGCAACACAATTACCTAGACTGCAAAGAGAGAAAATATTGAAACAAAGTACAAAATATAAAAGACTTCACATAGTATAAACTAATAAGCCTGCACTAGATGCATACCATGAATGTTCTCTTTTCTTGGCAGCAATATTTGAAAGCACAGAAAGATTCTTCAGGCTGCTAGGCTGCTCGTGTGAGCTATTTTCCTGCTTGAACCAAAAATTGAACTGAGCAATAAATAAAATGATTTTTTGACAAATAAATAAAGTGATTTTGCATGTATTGACTTTGTTGCATTAATAGCTAAAATTATGCGTGGAAGCTATACAAGAAAACTGTAAAGTTATATCTATATGAAAAAACATAATTACCTTAGCATTTTCTTTTCCAGAAACCATCCTAAACCTGGATTTTTTGACAGGATAAACTTCATCCATACGGGTGTCAATGTATCTTGGACTACGCCATAATTCTGTTTTCTTAAGTCCATTACCCACTCCATTATTATTACTGAGAAATAGCAATCAAGATTTTGGTTACAACCTCAAAACAACAAAAAGGAAGAGAAATGAAATGAAAAAGTTGTGGAAGCGTACCTGGTAGAACCAAGGAAAGGCACTGGAGATTCATCTATAAGCTCTATAACATTTGTCTGCTTTAACTGCTCTCCCTGTCATGCAACCATGAATTTTGTGAATCTATGAACTTTATCAAACAAAAAACAAATTATTGAAACATGAAATAAACCATGAACTTTTCTCAAAGAACAATTAGTCCAATGTTATTCTGGAAAGCATGTTGGGGGCTAAACCGCAATCCAATGTAGCGCATAATGTGTCAGTTTTTGCTCATAATCACATATATATAACTGAAAGAACTTACTCTAAGCTCCGATGGTGTCTTCCTTTTGACAGTCAGGCCCAGCCTTTGAGAACCTCCACCCATTTGAAGAGAATTAGAATGTAAACTACCAGGAGCAACAACTTTTGCCATACTATAACCTTAAAGATTTTGACTGAAATGTTTTACCCATCCATTCAACCACTATAATTAATTTAAGTGTTTGTCCAGCAGGCGAGAAGATTATCACTGATTATTGCCTCTTTTATCCCCTGCAATCAAAAATATAATTATACCTTGCACAGTCATAATTTTAAGTCATTAAAACTAGCATTCTCAAAAAGAATATTTGAGAAGAAGCATTTGAACAAATGAACTAGTGCATTTTCCAGAACACAATCGCATTTGAAAGTCAAGACAAAAATTGCAACGAAAAACATTCTCAAGTGATTAAAGCTCATAAAATGTACAAGCTTCATAACACTTCCTTAAGTCTTCACGCCCTTATTCTCCAACTACAGAGTAACCAACTCCTCCATTTCAAACGGAGATATTATATTAACTAAAATTCTTTGTTCCCCTTGCTATTTCAATTTTTCCATGAATTTGGTGTGACATCAACACAGAAGACACAAGTTTTTAAAAATTTTAGTATATATCCATAATGCAGCTTCATTGCTACTCAACCGCTAAAAAATTAACGAACTACAAACATTAACTCATTCCAGAACCCTAATTCAACTAAATACACACATAAATAAACAGTAACCATAAAAAATTCATCATTCCACACTTCACTTTACGATGTTCTGAACCAATCGCCAATAAAGCAAACCATCAAACATAATACACGCACCGTTAGGGTCATTTTATGCAATTAAATCACTCACAACCTTAAGCATTTCAATCCAAGGCATTAGTCGCCAAAATACACTTGCATTAACTATTTTCCATCAATCGAATCAACATGAACAGAACACAATCATATCTCCAATAAATCAAAATTTCTAATTATCCAATAAAAGCAAATGTTAGCTACAGTTAATCCTTACCTCTGTGCGTATCCTAATCCGATATAACCCCCAGAGTTTCAAACGATTTGCCCTAAAAATTGAAGAAATTAGGGCAAAATCACGAATAGGGACAGGGAGACGGAGAAGAGAGACATGGAGGAAGTGCGGTAAAAAGAAGTGGGGGGTTTGAGTTTTTTGTTTTAAACGAATTCGTTTCCCTCCTCGCGATTGACGCCGTTACTGTTCGTTATTGTGGTGGATTGACGACCGTTAAGAAGTATGGCTCTGGAGAACTTCTTATGCACTCGCCGCGTGGGGCTGACACGTGTTGAATTCACAAAGAGGACATCAACGACAACTATAATCGACAAACGACAAGTCGTTTTGGCATGGAACCTCGGATCTTGAACAAGTAGCTGTTGGAGAGTTCAAAAATAAAAGAAAAGTATTTCTTCCTAAGAAATTCTTGAACAATTTGTGATTCTACCCTTTAAAGATTTTATTACAATTATTAATTTTAGATACATATTAGTTGAAATATCTAATAAGCAATAATAAGTACTTTAATATAATTAAACTACTAAACTTGTATTAAAGGAAATAATTTTTAACACAACTCATTCGTTTGATATGAATTCGATACGATTATTAAATAAATAATACGATTAATAATCGTATTAAATTTTAATTTAAAATTTTAAATATTTAAATTTATTTATGACATATTTAATTATTTATACAATCATAACATATTAATTCATTGTATAATTTAGTCAAATTTTTATATTTTAAAAAATATTTAAATATATTTGTCATATCTTTGAAAGTATTCAGAATTGTTCAAAATAAAAATGAATAACATTTAAGTAATTAGTGTCATAAATATTTAAAAAAATATTAAATTACACGAAATATAATTTAAATATATTTAAATTATACAAATTTATAATTTAATTATTTAAGAATCTCGAACTTCAAATCTTTTAAATTTAAGTTAACTTTTATTTAATAAAATACGAATCTAATATAACATAAATATATCATAATAATTTAAATCGCCACCATAATTCATATAATAAAATAAAATTATTAATTATTACTTTTAATTTCTTGGTATTTATTTTATAATATCATTCATATTTATTCTAGAATCTATATCTTATATTATATTTTTATTTTATTTTATTTGGTACTCTTCCTCGTTAATTAATAAATAGTTACTCTCCGAATCCCTCTCCGATGCTCGTATAATAAAAATAAAAATAAATTAATGAGGAATGAGAATGCATACAAATTCGTAATAATGCTTGAGTGCAGCCCTAAAACCTTTAATTTACAAACGTCATTCTCGTCCACGTCGAGAACTTCGTTTCCTCGACATTAATTACATTTGAAACTTATCCCAGTCCGAGTGGAAATCAATACAAAAGCTAGAATACGCAGCCAAGCCCAGTGAAGAAGAATTACATACATTCTCGACGTCATTTTTGACTTCATTGATAACAGATCGATTATGTTTTTCCATTTCTTTACAAGAAAGTGGTGGTGGTCGTGGTGCTTGTTTTCCGGTAAGCCGTTGGACGAGCCCCATGAATTCTTCAGGTCTAACATGAATAACCTTGGGAGAAACCAGGTAAATAACAACCGGAGAACGGCACCTGCCGCCGCTTACTGGTTTCTTAATCTTTGCAACGCCGGAAGAGAATTTGTTGACCTTGAGAGCCGTCGGTCTCGGACCCTGCAACTTTTTCCCCGTCCGCATTCTCTCGTCGGATTGAAGCTAAAACTATCAACAACAACAAGAATTATTGAAACCAGTGTTTGATCAAACTCAGAAATCCCATACGTATTTATATAAATGGCAGCAAGGAAGAGAAGACGTGAATGGTGTTGGTTGAGAACGGACAGGAACCTGAACTCGTTCTTCCGTTTGAAATGGTCATTTTTGTAATAGAATATCTGTTCTTTCGCAGTTTGATTTTGCCGGCACTCTGCCAAGAACTTGGTCTAATGTAGTGGCTTCGTATCATTGGGTGTTTAAGTTATATATTAATGTAATTTTACAAAGAAGATTAGTAATGTTGTAATTTTAATACGAGTTAAAAGGGACCTAATTGTTATAATTAGATAAATTGCGATCTTAATCATGAAAAATATAAAAGCTTAGGTACCCCATTTTCTTATCATGATAATTTATATATGCAGTACTATGTCAAATATTATTATTTGAATCGGTAATTAACATGAGACATTTTCATAATCCTGTATCATCATTTGACTCCAATCGTCGTGATTTCACGGTTACTGAAATATTAAATTTTAATATATATTTATTAAAAAATTTAAATAAAATAATTTTATTATATCAGTATAATTAACGTAATAATATTATTAATCAATAAATTGAGAGAATTTCATATAATACTAAATTCATGGTTATTGAAAAGAATAAATTTTAATATTTATTTGATTAAAAAAAATTATAGATGAAACAGTTCTATTGCTTTAACATAATTAATGTGTTGAGATCGTTCAATTACTAAAATAAGATAATTTTATTAATTAGTAATAAATAAAAAAAATTATAAAAATTTTATTATTTAATTAATAGAATAAAAAAATTTTATCCACTACAAATAAATTTTTCTAATTTTATTAATTAAATGATCTCACCGTTCAACAATATTGATATGATAAATTCGTCTCACTTAAAATTTTTTCTATTTATTATTTATTAATTATTTTTTAAAATTTTAAAAATTAATCATCGATTTGCAAAGTTATTTTCACCGCAATTAATAATACAATTGGTTTGAATAATTCAATTAGGTAAAAAAATAAAAATTTATTATTTTTAAACTAATTAATTATCAATTTTTTATACAAATTATTATATACAAATTCTTAATTTTAGTACAAAATTGATTAATTTGTTAATTATATTAATTGTATATTTATTTTATTAAGAAGTGGTCGAAGTTTTGGTCTAACTAATGATTAATTAAGTAATCCATTAATTGATTTAAGATAATGATAATATTCTCATGCTCCTATGCATGCATTAAACTTTGTTAACGTAACCCCCAAAAAATCCATTTTCATTCAGAAAAGGAAAACATTAATAAATTTATGGATTATTGGCCGATAAACACTCGCTTTCGCTGAACATGGTCGTGGATGTATTCATGGCGTCTCCATTTTCGCTTCTGCAATTCTTGATTTCCTCCCATTGATGTTGATTATTTCTGCGTTGTTTTCACTTATTCTTTTTTGATGATGGAATTGAAACGAGGAAGAGAGACGGGATAATCTACAGCTTATAGTTTATAGATTTTGATGGGGAACACATGTGTCGGCCCAACTCTTAATGGTAGCGGATTCTTGCAATCTGTTACAGCGGCCGTTTGGCGGACGCGTCCCCCGGAAGACAAACTTCCTCCTCCGACTAAAAATGAACAGTCAGACAAATCTGATCCATCCGTAAAGTCAAAAGATTCAAAACATTCCGATACCGGACCGGCGCCAGCGTCAGAGCCAGCACCATCGCTGATTCAAAGCACGCCTCCTCCACAGGTTAAAATCAACAACGCTGAACCGCCGCCGCCGTCCGAACAACAACACCACCAACAACAACCCGCTAAAGTTTCGGATGATCCCAAGCACAAGAAACCGGCTCACATGAAACGGGTTTCGAGTGTCGGGTTGCAAATCGAATCGGTATTAGGAAGAAAGACAGGAAATTTGAAGGAAATTTATAGCTTGGGCCGCAAGTTAGGGCAAGGGCAGTTCGGGACGACGTTTTTATGCGTGGAGAAAGCAACAGGGAAAGAATTTGCTTGTAAATCGATTGCGAAGAGGAAATTGTCGACGGCAGAAGACGTTCAAGATGTGAGACGAGAGATTCAGATAATGCATCATTTGGAGGGTCATCCGAACGTGATTCGGATCGTTGGTGCTTACGAAGACGCCGTTGCAGTGCACGTTGTGATGGAACTTTGCGCCGGCGGCGAACTGTTTGATAGAATTATTCAGAGAGGACATTATTCAGAGAGAAAAGCGTCCGAGCTGACAAGGATTATAGTTGGTGTTGTTGAAGCTTGTCATTCTTTGGGTGTTATGCATAGAGATTTGAAGCCTGAGAATTTTCTCTTCATCAATGAAAAAGAGGAATCGCCACTCAAGACGATTGATTTTGGACTCTCTGTGTTCTTTAGGCCAGGTTGGTGGTCACTTTCCATTTTTTTTAAAGTGCTTTTAATTTGAAGCACTTGTAGAAAACAAAGCTATCTTCTGAGATTCAAAACCTGATGGCTAATGAATGTCCAGTGGCCCATTTCTGTTTTCTTTGTTACTCTGAACCACGACATTGTTTTCCTGCCATATACTTGTTGATTGACTAGTTTTCAGTGCAGGCATTGTAGACGAAACCTTCTGTTGCTTGGACTAGTGCATGCTTGTAGAGTGATTTCAGAAAGTAATTTACACATTTCTTGCTTTCTATATGTAGGTTTCTAAGTTAGATAACAGATTGTAAGTTTGATTATAAATTTTGGGAATTAATAGTGGGCAAAAGGAAGGGTGAGTTATTATTGCAGCTCTATGTATTTGGCAAGTCCAAGATTTATTGTCATTCGGAAGCAATTTCTTGAGACGAAGCACTTATTTGTCAGTCTTGATATTTGGAGAAACAGAGAGAATTTATGGTCAATCAATCTCTGAAAAAAATGTTGTTCCAGGCCGTATGATATACATTTGAAGCTATATATATCTTGAAGTCCTGGATTTCTCCTCGTTTCGAAGTAATTTCCTCAAGAAAGCACTTATAAATCTGTCCTTAGTTTTAAAGAAACGTAGAAATCATGGTCCAGCAATCTTTTGAGCAATGTCTGTACAGATATTTTAGCTCTTGGTTATTTTCCATGCTGTTCTATGTCAACCAATGTCTGTTAGCTGAGATATTTTTGTGTCTAATTCACTGAAGTTTTGTTATAGTTTCGAAGTTTGATAATCTTCTTCCTTATTTCAGCTAGGTTGAATTTATTCTTTAATCTTTTAAAGCCTCAGGTTAATCATTGTGTTTGCACAGCGTAAGCTCACTATCTGATTTCTTCTCAAATTATTTCTTATCGGACTGACAAGTAACCGAATTCATTTTTACAGGCGAAACGTTCACTGATGTTGTTGGGAGTCCTTATTATGTTGCTCCAGAAGTGTTACGAAAGCATTATGGTCCAGCATGTGATGTTTGGAGTGCCGGGGTGATAATTTATATTCTGCTAAGTGGAGTCCCTCCATTTTGGGATGGTGAGAATTTCATGACTATAAACTTAGATTTCTTCAGGTTTGTTTATGAATTATGATTCCAGCAACATATCTATTACGTACAATTTCTTGTTTTGCTGTGTTATGTCATGGATCAGAAACGGAGCAAGGAATATTTGAACAGGTTTTAAAAGGTGATCTGGACTTTATGTCAGAACCATGGCCTAGTATATCTGACAGTGCAAAAGATTTAGTTCGCAAAATGCTTGTAAGAGACCCCAGGAAGCGTTTGACTGCCCATGAAGTTCTTTGTGAGCCTTTTTAATCTGATCTTCGTGCCTAGGAATATTCATTCATCATCATTAAAAAATCAAGAATTAAAATTCAGTGACTTGAATAGCTTCCATTCGGAAACATGGTGATGAATTTAATGGGTCTTTTATTCATGTGCAGGCCACCCTTGGGTGAAGGATGGTGTTGCTCCTGATAGACCTCTTGATTCTGCTGTTATATCTCGCCTGAAACAATTTTCTGCCATGAATAAGCTCAAGAAAATAGCCATCAGAGTGAGTACCTCTTCTTCTAAATCCAGCAGATATACAGGTCTATTGAATTGAAAGAAGCGCCGTGCTTTCAATGCTTCTTTCTCTGGAGTTGTCATGATAACTTGTTCAGCATTACATTTTCGTCCTCTGGGTTATGACTTGCTAATTTGAACTAATAATTTTTTTAATGAAAGATTTGTACATTGTTTACAGGTCATTGCTGAGAGCCTGTCTCACGAAGAAATTGCAGGACTGAAAGAAATGTTCAAGATGATAGACACGGACGGCAGTGGACATATCACTCTTGAGGAACTGAAGAAAGGTTTAGAAAGAGTCGGTGCAAATCTCCAGGATTCTGAAATCGACGGGTTAATGCAAGCGGCAAGTGTTTCTCTTCGTGATTCCTATCATCAATTCCATTTCAGTATCACGAACGTACCCTTTCTTTCTGCATATTTCAGGCAGATGTTGACAACAGTGGCACCATGGACTATGGGGAATTCATAGCTGCCATGCTTCATCTAAACAAGATTCAGAGGGAAGATCATTTGTATGCAGCATTCTCATATTTCGACAAAGATGGCAGTGGTTACATCACACCAGATGAACTCCAACTCGTCTGTCAACAATTTGGCTTTGACGATGCCCATCTAGAAGATGTAATACGCGAAGTAGACCAGGATAACGTAAATACCTAACAAACCAATTGCATTTCATTATCCTTAGGTACAAGAAATTGTCTACATTAGTCCTAATACAATCTCCTTTCTTTCCCTTTGCAGGATGGTCGTATCGATTACAGTGAGTTTGTGGATATGATGCAAGGCACTGACTTGGGTAAGAAGGTATTTAAGTAAACTTATGCAGTAAGTCTCAAAATTGTTGATATTTGATCGGGGTATGCCAGAACAACACCATTGAATCTGTATGTTCCAAACGTCGTTTTCTCTTCATAACTTCGACAGAATTTCACGTGCATGCATACTGTTGTAAATATCAGCCAAGTTACAGAGCAAAGAGTGTTCTGTTCTGTTCATTTCAGTATTTTCTTGTAGTATTTACCTTCCAGTTTTTTGTTTGGTACATTGAATCAGAGTAGATTATGACTCTTTAATGAAATTTTTGATGTCAATTTAACACATGTTGTATCATGGCGTGTCCCGTACACACCCATGTGAAAGTGTACTGACTTCAAATACACCAGGGGTTTGTGTTGTCAGCTTCTTCATGCCCAGCTAAAATGCTGCCTATAGATATTTACACGCACACACGCTAGCGTCTTGTATCATGTCGTGGCGTACATAGTTTGTACCTATACACCCATGTGAAATTGTACTAGCTACAAATACACAAGGGTTTGTGTTGTCACTTCTGCTTCTTCATGCCTAGCCAGAATGATGTCTATATATATATATATATATATAGAGAGAGAGAGAGAGAGAGAGGAGGTTCTTCGAAGCATCCGAGTAGAAATGTGCTTCAATAGCATGTGCATTGATGGGTTGTTTGTTTCTTTCTTAAACAATTTAGTACAAGGGGAAAGCTTTGTTTGTACCCTACTTATTGCCATGCATGATAGGACAAAGAGAAAGCTACAAAGTTAATTTGGCTTTTGTGTGAGAAGTATAGAAAACTAATATTTTGTATCTAAAACATAATTTTTTTTAAATTAATATATACTTAAAAGGTTATGAAATAACAAATATAAAAAAAGTATTAGAACATGGTTAAGATACATTCTATGTTCCTTATAATCTTTTGATGTAAAACTTGAAATATATACATAAAAATTTTAAAACACTAACACAAAAACCTAAATTGATTAATATAAGAGTTGAAAGAAAGAAATAGTTTACATCAAATATATTTTAACTAAATTCTCGTATCCAATCATGTCATATCAAAATCTATCAAAATAATTAATAATCAATTTTAAATTAACATATTAGAGAGGTTCGGTTATGTATTTTTAGTAACAATAAGGATAAAGTTGTAAATTTTATTTATTCTCAACGGAATAATATATATTCTTCAATTTTGTGCTTTTAGTTGTAAAAATTTTGTAACTCAAGCCATGATTAATAAAAATTCAAGATCGAAAAATTCGTGCATTTAAAATATTACAATGCTAGCAACTAAGTTTATAATTTTATTATAAAATATTTTATCAGTTGAATAATAGATAATTAATCATGAAGAAAGATTAAGAATTCTTAATTTTATATAATTGTTTACATTAATTTTTTAACTATTAAATTAATACACTCTCAATTGTTAAATAAAATATACAATTAATATATCATAATTAATATATATGTTAAATATAATTTCAATCATTCAAATATAATTAATCTAATAATATAAAAATAGTATAAAAAATTATATAAAATTGTAGGCTCTTGATTCTAACTCATTCATGTACAAAATCACATTCATTAGCTCTTTTCTCATGTGCAAACAAATTAAAATATTAGTATACCTCTTTTTACATAAACAATAAAATAAGTGTGTGTAGATTTCTCTTGATGTATATATCTCTAAGGATGGCTTTTTCAAAGCAATTATAGTAGATAACTTCATTAATTATTCTTCATCTTATATTATAATTAATTATAAATAAGAACCAAAGTATGCACATGACACTTGACCTAACATACACCATCTTTTCATTTACATGTATACCTTTTTAACTTTCTAAAAGTACCCATCACAATTCTCTCATCCTTCCTTTTCAGTCCAAACAATGAACAAATATTACAATAATAAAAATCAAAATAAGAAAAAAAAGTCTTAGTCCCTACCATTTACACGCTCATATGTCAACTTCAACATTTGGACCATCTTAATTTTAGGGTTTTTCATTTTTTTCAAAAGAAAAAAATTTCCACAATATGCATGGAATTGCAAAATTTAGGGTTTTGCTTTTACTTTTCCTCGGTTGATTGATGTATAACTCTTTCTCAAATGGATACATCCACATCATGCATAGCTAGCAAACACCATGCAAATAGTGATACATGTATTTTGTTTCTCTTATGACAAGTCAATGAATTTTTCAACTTTCCAAGTCCCCTCTCTATCTCTAAATTTTATTAAACTCAGATTCAAAATTAAAATAATGACTCTTAATTCACAGCTATTATTATAATGAGTTATTAATTTATTAAACTCATTTGAGATTGAAATTCTGCTACTCTTAAGTCAAGACTATTAATTTGAGATTTTAAATAAAAATATTTTATATTAAATTAAAAAAGTACCTTTAATTTTTATTATATTTTCTTTTAAAAGTCTAATAAATATTTAAAAATACATAAATGTTATATTTAAAAAAATGAGATGAGCAAATGATTCATATTAAGAAATTTTCTTCCCTGTTAAAACAGTTGAAGATGATCTACAAGTACACATGCTAATTTAGTATATAACTTTTATTTTTTAATTAATATTATATTTATTAATAAATGCTATATATAAAGTTATTATTTTTATTATTATATGATTAATGTTTATAAAAAAAATCAATAAATTGGACATGATATTTTGGACTGATTAAACTTTTTTTTAAAAAAAATAATTTTATAATTAAATACAAACCACTACCTGCCTGAAAACCTCTAAACATTATATTTTCAACTCATGATTTGGACTTATGATCATTCAAACAAATGTGATTGAGATTCCACCTTTCGATTTGATTTATTTTTCAACTTTTAGTAAATGACATATTTATACTTTTTTAAAAATTGGACTAATCATATCCAGATCTTTAATTTTTTTATATTTTTAAATTGTAAATATTCTATTTATTTGATATTAAATAAATCCCTAATTCTCATTTAAATAACCAAATTATCCTTAAAATTTTGAATGATCTGATATCACATTATAGATGTATATAACTCAACAAGGTATTATCGACTTATTTAAAATAAATAGGTAAATTATGTTTTTATTCATCAATAAGAGACATGGACTTGTTTGATACAATTACAAAAATTGTGCTCTCATTTGAAATATTGTAAGAAATTGGATACCCTGATGTCATTAACATTTTTCAAATTTCATTAATTAGAAATTCTTCCGCTGTCGAGATCTTGAGATCCACGTGGGAGCAGAAGGAAGAAAAACAGCATAATTGAGGTCCACGTGTCGAAGGTTCAGTTGGAGTTGAGTCACGGCCACCAATTTGATGCTGAGGTGTCCTGTTTGTGGATTCTAGACGGTACACGTGGTGAGGGAATGAGGGCTAAAGTTAAAATGCTAAATCCAGTTGGGGACTGGACTGGTCCCAGCTAATTCGGTAGTGACCCGCTGACGCTGTCCATCAAAGTCACGTCCTTGTCACGTGGCTTGCCGTCTGTGAGGCGGTACCGCCCCTTTCTCAAATTTTACAGTGAAAAACATATTTAATTTTTTAAAAAATATTTTTTAAATTATTAGAACATATTTTTTCATAAATATAACTAAAAAATAAATATCTTTTTTATAAGCTTGTCTTCTGACCTTCATTGACAAAAATACCCTTTCAATTTCTTTTATTTTCTTTGTTTTTGGTGACATTACGCCACCTATTGTTTAATATGAAGGGTAATTATGTAATTTAATAAATTAATTGGAGCAAATATTATTCAGAGAAAATAAAATAGAGAAAATAACACGTGTCAAGTTGCCGTGGATTTAGAGGGACAGGCATGATAGAAAGCATCAAGCATGGCAAAGGAAAGGAGGGAGAGACAGCTCCTCCCTATCAAGAACCACCAAAAATGTCCTTTTGGGCGCACCGCACCCTCTTTTGTCCACTTCCTCTCAAATTCCAGGACAAGTTTTAGCCACTCAACTACGGCTCTTATCTGCATTTACCTTTTTGCCCTTCATTTTTCTCGCTGACTGGACCTTTTTTTTGATAAAAATTATTGATTAAGACGTGAAGTTAAGACACCAAAAAAGACAGTGATGGGTTTGGTTCTGGTTCAACTAAATTTTAAATCAAACTATAGTTACAAATCTAAATCTAAATCGAACTGAATTAATAAAAAAATAAATTAAATTAAATAAAATTAATAAAAAAATTCATTTTGAATTCGAAAAAAAAAAATGATTGATTTAGTTCAAAATATAAATTAAAAATTAAACTAATGATTTTTGATTTATTTTTTAAAATCAAAATTAAACTAATACATTTTTATTTCAATTTAAACCCAATTAAACTATCAATTTAGTACTATCCACCCCTAAAATTAGTCAATTCTCACACTTTGTTTGGTATTAAATTATGATAATTTTTAAATTCTATATAATATGAAATAAAAGTATTAAGTTTAATTAAAAAAATAAGAATGTCTCGTTAAAAATTAATATTATTAATTTTTTTAACTTGAACCGTTAAAATATAGTAAATACACTACAATTTCAAAGGACACTAAAGCATGCTGTCTCTCCTTGCTTTTGTAATATGACATAAATAGATCTCTCAACATAAAATCTTGATCTTAACATGATCAAGTCTATCATGATTTGATGATGATGATGATGATAATAAATGGTCCATTAATAATGATAGCACTGCATGCATATGATAATGTTACATGGGAATATTACCGCAAATTTCAATCCAAAGACTAAATACAAATTTGAACAAACTTCCAAAATTCAAATTCCCTCTTCAGCAGGTAATGTAAGATCAAGCCACCATCTCATATTACAATCATGCGTATGCTTGCTGGACCCTCTCTGATCTGATATCGTCTAACAAACTCATGGCTGCCGTCCGATTAAGGTTTCTTCATTAGTATTAGCCGGCGACATCAACATCCAAAATAGGGTTAAAAATTCTTTAATAATAAAAAGCGAAAATTTCACTAGGGTTGACGCGACCAACGACGACTCACATCCGTTAGAAAATAAAATCATGAACTGTCCGAACACGTGTACGGCAAGGATGATTGGACTAGGCGAATGCGATGGATGCCAGATTCATCCAATCTCTCATGTTCTTAAGTCACGTTATTATCATAGTTATGGGATTATACGACCGGTTTGTGAATTTTCAAGAATTGTGGGGTGTTTTAGTAATTTCGTACTCATCTCCCCCTCATAATTGCACATTTATAAACTGGGTCGCACCAGAAGGGTGGTCACATAACAGCTAAGAGATTTGATCACCAAGAACAAATTGATTCCTGAGTTTTACTTCTTCAATCTTGAACTACTAATCACCACAGGTACGGAATATAATTGCTCTTACTGTTAATGGAATGTTCTTGCACTGTTCTATTGATTTTCTCTGTTGCATGGAAATATCTCTTTCTTTCTTTCTCTTCACAGTTTGTTTGCCAAGAAAATCATCGATGAAGTTCTGGGATTTCGCTAACCAATCACCTCTTGTCCTCTCTCTCTCTCTCTCTCTGTCGTAATTCTGAATTTGAGTTTACGATTATGTAATGTTTTAAGAACAACTGAGAGGTAGAAGAGCAATGAAGATTCATTCACAGAATTTGCGGATAAAATTTCCATGCTTTCATGGTCTCGTCGAGAAAAGTCACATAATTAATCACTTTTTCATTTTTAATTTACATAATTAAATTTACAATATTGAAATTTCGTTAATGAATTTTCTTTGTTCAATAAGTGCGCAATATGGAGAAAACAAGCTCACACGATTTGGCAAGAACAAAGTCCGACCAACTACTGGAAACAATAGCGGCAGCATTCAAATCACCGGTCTCGAGCGAGGCAGCCGGCGCGTCAGACAGCGGCGGGACACTCTCGAGAAAGTCTAGCCGGAGGATGATAATGGCAGCGTCGCCGGGACGGAGCGGCACGAGCGGGAAAAACACACACATTAGGAAGACGAGAAGTGCACAATTGAAGCTAGACTTAGATGAAGTGAGCAGTGGAGCAGCGCTAAGTAGAGCTTCGAGTGCAAGTTTAGGTCTCTCATTTTCCTTCACCGGATTCACCATGCCGCCGGACGAAATCGCCGATGCGAAGCCGTTCAGTGACGAAGATATACGTAAGTAATTATTATTATTATTATTATTATTTATTAATTGTTATTTTATTTTTCTTGAATTTATTTAGATGTAAGGAGTACGGGCAAATTTGTGTGGTCCTTTAGGGTTTGCATGTGAACTAGGTCTTCTTTCTCATTAAAGCCATGCATGTGGCTGAGTAAATTTGTCATACGAGGTTACAAAATTTTTGTCAAAAACAAAGGAAGAAAGTAGATGGGATATGGGAAACCAATCCTTGACCATGTTACTTACTACTCCTCAACTAAAAGTTTCGACTTATGTAAAAAGCACTTGTATGTATATGATAATGAAAGTGCTTCTAAAAAAGCATTTTTAAAACGGATTTGCATATATTGTAATTATACTAATTTTTAAAAAATATATAACAATTAATATATTTAATCAGCACTAAATTTACAAATATTTAGTAATTGATAAACACTTTAATTTTTTAAAAATAATTAACTAATTGAAAGCACTTTTGTTTTATTTTTTTCTAAATTTTAATGATTTTTTTTTTTGGGTGGAGGTGGGGGAAATTCTTGTGATTATGTGCCTTTAAAGTAGAAGCTAATAATGAGAGAGAGAGAGAGTTAAAGAAGAAAGTGATGATCCATGATCATACATACAAATCATGAAATGATTGATGTTAAGAGAGAAAGAGCAATAGAAAGTTAGGCAAAAGATTTAGGGATCAACTAGGATTTCATACAATCCATTCATAATATGTAACAAATATTGCCAACCTTCCACTTCCAACACACATCCAAAATAATAAAATATTTTATTAAATATTTTAAATCATAAATTACATTTAATTTTCAAATATATTTGACAATATAACCCAAAATTTAGTTACAATTTAACCCTAATATTTTAGAACCATTTAGGTTATATTTAAAGACTTTTTTTCATTAAACTTAAAAATTGTTGAAATTTGAATCAAATCTCTCTCTCAAGTACAAACAATAACAAAGAATCGGTTAGATTTTTCTTAGTGGAAATCTAAGTGCGAACCCCACTTAAATTATTCAGCAATAAAAAGGTCAAAAAATGGTAAGTGTTTGTCCCACTATCCTTCTATATTCTTTTAGGTGTTTGATTATAATTGATAATGAATTTTCGGTCTTAGTTGGTAGGGTAAGCATAAAATTTTATGTGTGTGTGTGTGTGTGTTATACAAATTTGGTCATGGACAAGTAGGTCACATGGTATGTGACCTTTTTGAAATGCTAATACATACCTAATTATGCATATAACATTATAATAAACCATTTGTAAGAATAAAGGTACCAAATTTTTTTTATTATATTTTTAATTAAAAAAATATGATTTAGATTGTTTATGGACCCAATAAGGATAGATATGGACCCTCTAATTATTCACAGCTTATTCCATAATATATTATGTTATAAAATATCATCGCACAAATAATATTATTTTAAAAAAATTAATACACACAAAATAATTTTATTATAAAATATTAAATATTTTTAAGAGTCATTCAATTATACTTTAACATCTTTCCAAAATTTTAGTTGTAATTTTTAAAATTTTTCATCATATTTGTCAAATATCATTCATAGATGAAAAATTATTAAAAATTATAGGATACCTTTACCATATTATTTTCACAAGTTGTTTACCTTATTAGAAAGGCATACCATGTTTAATTTTGACAATCAACTCCCAAAAAGTAGGAAACATCACATCCCAAAAAATGTCATGACAATTGAAAATAATTAGTCATAGGAGGGCCCAAAATGTTGGTGAAATTTCATTCCAAGCAGCAAATGTTCGGATATCAGGGGCCCCAAACCTTGGAAATTTGATCGAGTTGTTGCCTAATTTGGGCCAATAATTCAATTTAATTCCCCTTATCTGTCACTCAATTTCACCTTTATGTCACACTCAAATCGATCCTTACCAGCAGTGAGTGAATTAGGGCAATAGTATCTGGTCTTTGATTTTCATATTTTCTCAAGTAAAAATATACTTAATTTGTTTATATCATATAGATCCATAACTCTTAGAGAAATAACTAAGACAACCCTTTACTGTCAAGTATTGTGACCTTACATTTACATTCTCATGCTCAAAATTCAACGGTATATATTAATTGAGTCATTTCAACAGAACTTAGGGACTTATTTATAATAAATGTATAAATTATGATTCTTAATTGAAAGATATAAAAAATAGAGACCCATTTGTTATTATCCCCAAAACTATGAAAATTAGAGATCCAGCTTAATTAATAAAATTAGAAATTTTTAAGTCCAATTTTCTAAGGACGAGCAGTATTATTAGTAATGAGACTGGCATAATTTCATTAAACGATCATAGTAAAAGCATTCAATCTACAGAAACTAATACGACGAAAAAACAATTAAGGCCAAGATGAAATGGAGAAAATTTTACAAAGAATTATGCAAATGTGTTGCAGCTGAGGATATTGAAGCTGGTGCAAGAGATAAGCCGAAGTTTCAGACAGAACCCACTTTGCCAATTTATCTAAAGGTAAGTTTTGCCTTGTTTGCAGATTTCCTTTGAAAGTTCTTTGATTTCAACTGCATGGTCCGGCGTCGAAAAACTGCATTTGCGAATGGCAAAAACATTGATTTTTTGATACTATCTATTTGGACAGGCAAAGGCTGGAGAAATTTATCTAGCGATCTCAATTTTGCAGTCCATATAACATGGCTAGCATGGTCTCAGGTTCAGTCTAGTACAGATAAAAGTTTCATATTACATGATATTTTCTATGTACAAGAATTTTCCCTTCTTTCCCAGAAAACAAAAACAGAAATTCAAAGAAATGCTGCCATAAATTTAAGTAAAAATGGTGTTTGGGTGTTAGTTTCTGAGTCTACACTCATTTCGATTAGTTTGAGTCTTAATAAAACAAAGCACGACTTTGCTTATGGAAAGAGGGGTACGAAAGATTCTTGTTGTCTTACAACACCTACAGTAGTTTCTGACCGTTGTCCGAAGTATGTTTCTGTTTCACTCAGTTGAAGGTTCATTTCTCAATATATGCAGTTTACAGACGTGACATACAAGGTGATTATCAAAGGAATGACTAATACTGTGGAGAAGGATATACTGAATGGGATAACCGGCTCAGTGAATCCGGGGGAGGTTTTAGCCCTTATGGGACCGTCAGGAAGCGGGAAAACGACGCTCCTGAATCTACTTGGTGGCAGGCTGATGCAGGCTACCGTCGGCGGTTCGATTACTTACAATGATCAACCATATTCTAAGTTCCTAAAAAGCAAGTAAGAATCTTCTATAATTTGGTAACAAGATTTCCCAACATGATCAACAACGTATGCAGAAATGTTAAACATGGAACAGAAATCAACATCAGAATAACATGAAATATATGGCAGGATAGGATTTGTGACTCAAGATGATGTCCTGTTTCCTCACCTAACTGTGAAAGAAACATTGAGATATGCAGCTCTTCTTCGACTGCCAAAGACATTGACGAAAGAGCAGAAGGAAAAACGAGCCATAGACGTTGTCTATGAACTAGGTCTGGAGAGGTAAATTTTGTTTCCCTTTGCTAATATTTCACTCCTGGAATAACTGGTAATCATGTAGCTGTTAATGGCAGTAAACAGCACACACTGCATAAAACAGGTATGGTTTCGATCTAATAGGGTCAAAGAAAGCATAACGTTGTTCTTTCTTCATTTGCAACAACTTTAATCCCTACAGATGTCAAGACACTATGATCGGCGGCTCCTTTGTCCGTGGAGTGTCAGGTGGCGAGAGAAAGAGGGTCTGTATAGGCAATGAGATCATAATCAACCCTTCCCTTCTGTTTCTTGATGAACCAACCTCTGGCTTAGATTCTACTACTGCCTTGAAGATTGTTAAGATGTTACAAGACATTGCCGAGGTTTGAAATCCCTAGCTATATTTTCTTTCTCTACTTACGTTCGATCTCATTAAAAGATTTTTCCAGCCATATTAGTCGAAAGTCGATTCCCTATGACTGAAAAAACTAAGCATATTTTGACATAAAATCTCAAGAGTATATTTCACAAAAGAGGGAAAAAGAAGAAAAAAATAGTAAAGTTTCCTCAATTTCAGGCCGGGAAAACTGTGGTGACGACAATCCACCAGCCATCAAGCAGGCTCTTTCACAAATTCGACAAGTTGATCCTTCTTGGAAAAGGAAGTTTGCTCTATTTTGGAAAAGCATCAGAAGCAATGGTCTATTTTTCATCAATAGGATGTTCTCCCCTGATTGCCATGAACCCGGCAGAGTTCTTGCTAGACCTTGCAAACGGGAACCTCAATGATGTTTCTGTACCATCAGAACTACAGGATAGAGTGCAAATGGTGAATTCAGAAAACGAAACAACAAACGGGAAGCCATCTCCAACCGTTGTTCTGGAGGTAAAGTTTACAGATCCTTATAATGCGAAGTGAAGATACAAAATTTTGTCATCTAACATCTAAATATAAAAGCAGTATCTTGTGGAAGCCTACGAGACACGAGTTGCAGAACAAGAGAAGAAGAAACTTATGGTTCCTATTCCCCTTGATGAAGAAATAAAGTTAAAAGTGTCATCTACAAAACGACAATGGGGGGCAGGCTGGTGGGAACAATATTCCATATTGTTCCGGAGAGGAATTAAAGAGCGACGACATGACTATTTTAGTTGGTTGAGGATTACTCAAGTTCTTTCTACAGCAGTCATCTTGGGATTACTCTGGTGGCAGTCAGACAGTAAGAGCACTAAAGGTCTACAAGATCAGGTAAGTCTTTTGTTTTGTTGAAGCACATAAGATTGATTAAATAGTCTTAAAGATACACAACATTTTACCAAATAAACCGAACTTGTGGCTTTTGCCTCGCTACCTTGCTGTCTAATGCCATTATAGACCATTGATTCCAAACTAAATTATCAGAAACTAATAATGTTTATGCGTGTAAGGGCTTCTCCTGGGATTCTTTTTGCTTCTCTATCTCTGATCATCTTTCCAAATAAAGCACTTAGCTATTAGCCCCTAAACAGTGTTCAGAAGATTTAATAGGTAGCAGAGGGTGAAAAAGAGCAAACAGAAAGAACAAAATATGACTGAGGAATTCTCTTTCGTTTTAATTTTGACACAAGCTACTCGTGCATAGCTAGCTGTAAACAAAAATCTAGTTCCTAAGATGCAAATATTAATGTGCACAATTATCTTAAGATAAACCTAGCTAGAAACTAACCTACCTTCATTGCAGGCAGGGTTGCTTTTCTTCATCGCTGTCTTCTGGTCATTCTTTCCCATCTTCACTGCAATCTTCACATTTCCACAAGAAAGGGCCATGCTGAGTAAGGAAAGAGCGGCTGACATGTATAGACTAAGCGCATATTTTCTCGCTAGAACTACAAGCGACCTTCCACTTGATCTGTTTCTGCCAGTACTTTTCCTTCTTGTTGTCTACTTCATGGCAGGCTTGAGAATGAGCGCTGATGCATTTTTCCTAAGCATGCTAACAGTTTTTCTCAGTATTGTCGCAGCTCAGGTGTGTCCCTTTATAACTGCTCATAAGAAGAATCATAAACTCAATAACTTGATAATGTTTTCCACTAAGTCTGGCTACTGCAACAGGGACTTGGACTAGCTATCGGTGCTACATTAATGGACTTAAAAAAGGCTACCACTTTGGCTTCAGTGACAATAATGACCTTCATGCTTGCTGGTGGTTACTTCGTCAAGGTAAGCATGCAGATTTTCCCTGAAATTAGATTTCACACAGACACTCGGCAGATTCATCATGAATGTAGAAACCAAGAGTAGAAATTATTTCAGTAACAATACTTCACAACAAAGTAACCACGGCTTTCAATGTTGCAGAAAGTTCCAATTTTCATATCGTGGATCCGCTACATGTCTTTTAATTATCATACTTACAAGTTGCTTCTCAAGATTCAGTATGAACACATTTTACCAACAGTCAACGGAATGAGAACAAACTGTGGTTTAACAGAAGTCGTTGCCTTGGTAGTGATGGTTTTTGGCTACCGCTTCTTAGCATACCTTTCTCTGAGGAGGATGAGACTCTACTCCGGAGCTTAGAGAAGTACAATTTTTCAAGGAAATGTAAAGCTGGGAGCAACGCCTCCACATTTTGCTTCAGCAAGCATGCATGAGTTCCAGGGTTAAAAACTGAAATTAGCAATGACAACACACCCAGATGTTTTTTGTTTTTGTTTTCCACTTGTATGAATTTCTCAATACACCTCATGTACCAGGCACCTGCATGAACAGACTACCATATCATAGATCGTATGTGGATTTTTCTGTGGGGAGAATTGTTCAAAAACATTTCCAGGGTGAAAATAATTATGTATACTGAGATAAACTGATGGATTTTGCTTGACTTAGCAGGAGAGTGGATAGGAGGTATGCATATGTACTAGCAATTTAAAGATTCTAACTTATTTGCCTCAAAACAAATTTTAGCTGTAAGCAAATCTAAAGAAATGTGATTTCTTTTGATGCTAATACCATGATACATACTGACCAAGGTTATTCATTCAAATCCAACAATAAATGTAGATAGTCAAGAGACAAAATACTTATACAACAAAAAAATCCAAGGGAAAAAAAAAACACATGACCAACTCCAATGCAAAAACAAAGTACCAAGAAAGAAAGAAAAACTAAAAAGAGGTACAAAGACCTAGGACTTGGGACTTACAACGAAACTCGACCCAACAACCATTTTGCCAAGATCGCGTCAAATCTTGCTACCAACACCAAAGTGTACATGCTTTTGCTTCCCCAATACTTCTGTTGGGGCAAAAGAGTATTATTCCTGCTTTATCACACGAGACACAAGTTAGTCTTTCCAACCACCTGCAAGCATAACTCTTCTTCTTGGTCTATCACGCGAGGCACCAACTTGTCATCTCAATCTTTTTCAAATCACAAACTCAGACATTATGTGTGTGGACTTGCACCTCTACAAGAGTCAGTGATCATGAGTTGAAAAATCATAGGATGATATGGCTGCTCTAGGGTAAAAATAACTCATAAAGTACAAGATAGCTATCAATCTCTCAACTCTCTCAGTATGCCTCTGTTTCTCTAAGGTTTTTGGTGCGCATGGTGCAAAATTATTGAAAAGGAAATAGCTGTTCTGTTTTGATCAATGGAACAATGGAAGCATACCCTCAATTAATTGATGTTGCTCAATCAACCTAATAATCACAAAGATCGCTCCAACTTTTTCTACGCTTTAATTACAGTAAGAAGAATCGAAGATTATCCAGTGAGAAAATTCTTCATATCCAGGTGCTATGAAATACCTTGGCTTCACCGGCTAGGCAACCTCCTGAGGAAAATAGGGTGATTTTATCTGCATGCCTCAAACGGCTAATGATAATAGCTAGATTCAGGAACTAGTTTGTCCAGCCTAATAGTCATGCAGCATCATTGTACTTTCCGTTGGATGTCTCATGCCAATGTCCTTAACCAACCAAGTAATCTAAGGAGAGCACTATCCAATACAGGGGACTTCTTCTCAAGCCCTGTGGAGAAAAAGACATTAGCAAGTTGAAATCACAAGTTATAAGTAAATTGACCATTAATTACCAAGGTAAACTGGCATCTTTTATCCTTACTGCACCTTAAGGCAATGCACTTTCTAAAATGATATCAATCAGAAAATCTATAATAGGAATTAACAATATTGAACTCTGACTACTACCCCGCACATCTTGATTTTCTTTTCATTTTTACAAAATCAAGATTTCAAAGATGATAGAACAAATTATTTTCAGCTGAAGTTACACCCAAACAACATTTGAAGAATGCCTCTTACCAATATCAGCAGCTACTCGATGGGCACACATTACTCCAGAAAAAGCAACAGCTATAACACCTTGTCCTGGAAAGCAGCTATCTCCAACACAATAAAGACCATTTACCCCCTGCGAATTTCAGTATTGTAAGAAAATGTTTATTCAGTTGGTTCAAAACAGTAAAACTACCAAATAACGGAACATATGACTATTGAACTTACTGTTGTATTAAACGGCATCCCTAACAAGCCCTTGGGTGTTCTGCGAGGCATTGGCCCATAGGTACCTTTATCGCGAGCTAAGTACCGCCGGTGCGTCTTTGGTGTCCCAACCTGCCATTGTTTGAAAAACTTATAAGTTGGCAGACAAAATGTATTAGAAATTAAAAATTAAGAACAAAACATAGAATTTATGAGATTTTATTAAGGTTGAAAAGTGATCGATGATAAATTTGGTGTCTGAAATTGTCACATTATCATTGAGTAGTATGTTGGTATGTATCATACCTCCTTAAAAACAATGGATTGCTTAAGCCCTGGAAAAAGTTTCCTCTCCAATCTACTGATTATTTCGTCTGCTACAAGTTCCTTTTTTGCATCGTAGTCCTTTTGTGGCATTCCCTAATACAATAAAAAAGCACCTCAGATTTCATTTTAAATTCAGAAAACATATTTGTACTCCCGGGCACAAAGTCAGAATGAGAGCTGGGAAAGGAGAATAAAGTTGATATGACATAATTTCAAAATTCATTTGTTGGATTCAACTTACCTCCCAGTCCTCAATGGAAGAAATTGTAAAAATATGAAGAATATGGCGCCCCTCTGGAGCCAGTGATGGATCAAGAGCCGTTGGAATGCTTAAAAATATACTTCCATAAGGCTCCTCTAATCTTTTCCAGTCATTCTATGAAATCAAGAAAGCAAACAGTTTCTACATAACATAAATGCACTCATAGCTGGTAAGGAAACAAAACTTATTGAAAAACTAAAAATTAAAAACAAAATACCTCAAGCACAAAATGGTGGCAAGCTGTATCAGGTGGCAGAACCTCAGCTTTAACACCCATGTGAATGGAAAGAAATGAAGGAGCCTTGACATAAACTTTCTGAAAATTTTCTTCTTCTTTTGGAAGTTTTTCTCCTTTTAATAGCTTCCCTACAAAACCACATATTACAATTTAATCATTTCTGTGAATATTGAAGAAAATAGTGATAAAGCACAAGATCGCCAAGACCTACCAAATGTATCCCATCTAGTAGCATTGGATATAATTGTTTTGGCAAAAAACTCCCTTCCATCTGATAGCCTCACTCCTACCTACAAAATTCACACAAACTAACATAAAAGTTAAAACTACCAGTGTATTAAGCATATAAATAATGATCAATTATAATAAGTGTGGTCTAACTTACAGCTTTGCCATGCTCAAGAATGATTCTAGTTACATTTGCCTTGTAGAGTATTGCACTGCCCTTATCAGCCAGGCCGTTTGCTAACGATTTTGCAATTCCCCCAACACCGCCAACAGGATAGTTTATCCCTCCAAAATGTCGGTCACATAGAACCTGGTGCAAACTATGTGTGAAAAACAAGATATGAATAATAGTAAGAAATCTTAAAAGCTTGTAAAACAGCTTACCATGCTAGCATTTATCATTGGAGTCAGTAAAGCATTTACTGTGCTCACTATAAAGCACTGCAGAGAAACAACATATAAAATTCTCACCGAGATTGTACGATACTCTTACAAAGTTCCCAAATTCAATAAAGTTGGATGAATTTTTAAAACAATAAAGGGATTGACTTCGTCACACCTCTGCATCTATGAAAGACAACAAGTCGGGATCATTTATGTACTTTCGCGCTATGTCTCCAGCATTTTGGGGCAGATAATAGGCTGCAGAGAATAGCAATATCAGCTTAGATAAACTCGAGAGAAGAATTTATAGGTGTTTTCCCTTTGTTTTCAACAGTATTTTCACATGTTGAACAGAGATTTACTAACGCCAAAAAAAATTACACCAAGCAAATTAGTGCTTTGTTTAGACACAAATAGAGCCAGGAAATATAATTTCAAACCTGTATCTTTATGATCTTTATGACTATTCAGGAGTACAAAACACAATTTCACATAAGTAATTCAATTCCAGAAGAAAAAATAATTACCGAGTGTCAAGCATTCAAGAGGCTTTTGAAAGAACTGTCCAACAAGGTAAATTGGCTCTTCAAGTGACTTCAGTTCCAATGAGTTCAAGGCATTGAAGATCTACCCAATATGTGCAACAATTCAAGAGTAAGTTATGAATCACAAACAAGGGCTAAAATAACCATAGAAAGTTAAGAGTCACCTCAATCAGAACAGACCTTCCAACATTCCCCGTAAAATGTGAGGATTCCTTCCTTTTCATGAGGAAATCTAGTGGTAAGTTCTGCAATGAAATCACTGTATTCTCTATGTACTTGAACGGAAAGTTCATTGGGTAGGTGAAAATGGACGGTGGTTGGATCAGGTATCACCTCCATGTCACATCCAACTGCTGCCAGAGCTTGGGTTATCAAATTTAGATTCCCCTGACCAAATAAAGGCACACATCATGTCTAATGACTTTAGTGAGATTAATTACAAAACAAAGGACACGATAAGCAAAGGAGTATAATTCAGACCTAAAAAATTAATTAAAAGAATATCAGGAAATTTCAGTATTTGAGCAGTCAAGTAGTACATGGAAGCAACCCTTGACCTGCACGCGGAGCTTTTCTTTTGATCAGTAAACCAAGCCATTTCTCAATCAATTATTCAGTTTTGAGTGATACAATATTTTATGAGTACTTAAAAGAGAATTATGTCAATAAGATTAATGGCCCAATTCCCAACTATATAACATGATAACTTGTTCATTAAAAACATGAGATATTATGTTTATTAGTTGAAAATGTGGAACATTTCAAATAGATCACATTCACTTTACCTTTGATCTTGTTGACTTTGGTTAAAACTCTTTCTAACATTTCCAATATCCATTCTACTATTCAACTACCTCGAAACTAGTCAAAATCATACATACCACAATTCATTCAAGTTTAATCAATCATCTCAATCCTTGCTTACAAACTACTCGTAAACAATATGCAGAAGGAATAATTTCAAATGATAACATAACACTGACCTTATCACTGAATCCAAACATAACAGAAGAACCAACATCAAAAGTATAACCATCTCTCTCATAATACCCAGAGCTTCCACCAGGAATCACGTATTTCTCCAACACCAAAACCCTGGCTCCCTTAACCGCCAGCTGTGTAGCTGCAACAAGTCCCCCAATTCCTGACCCTATAACAACGGCATCATAATAGTTATCCCCTTTACTCACTCCTCCATGTCCCTCTATCTCCACCAAATTATCTGCACTCAACACTGATTTTGCCTTCAAAACAAATTCGTCAGTCCTCTTACTCCCTAGTTTGATACCATTAAAATTTGAGGTTTGAAACGGATACCCAGATAAAAGACTGATTTTTTCATTTCTCGGTTTGAATAATTTAATGCTCCTGAGCTTGTAATCACTGAAAACTTCTGTTTTAAAGTTGCAGAGCCTGCAACAACTCAGATTCATGGTTCTTCCACTGTCAAAGGACTGAACTTTACGAATTTGATGACTTAAAGCAGAAAAACTTGAGGTATTTCTGTTAATAAGTGGAGAATTGAAGCTTAATTCTGGCATGGAAAGGGATGAAGAGGTAAACATCTTCTTGCTTCCGGGTTTGGTGAGAAGTAAAAGTTTGAGGATTACTGTTGTTTTTGGTCATGGAATTTGTACACATTTTCTGTGACTCCAAGCCATGATTCTTAGAATGAAAGACACGAGACAAAGACAAAAATTAAGAGCGAGTGGAAATGCCATTAAAAAGTTTTGGTTGGCAGCTAGCCATTGATGTCTGAGTGGAATTTGTCTTCAGCAGTGATTGTATTCACCCGACTGATTTAACTAAAAAATTTAAAATTTTTTAAAAGGACTTTATTTTAACAACTCCCTCTGTTTATAATCAATTTCAAAATATTCTTACTAAAATTATTATTTTTTAATATAATTTTATCTCTTAATTACTTTTTACACTTATAAAATAAAAAAAAAACACAAAATCATTATATCACTTGCAAACAAGTTACCATTTCTCTTAAATTTTTTAATATTTACTTTATCAATATTTTGTATAACAGTATAAATATTTAGACATTTTATCGATAAAATTAATCTGATAAGTAAATTTTATACTTTATTTTATATTTAATTTTTAATTAATTTTAATATATATAGTCATAAAATTTGTTGTAATTAATATTTTAGAATTAAATTTAGATTATATATATGATATTAATTTGTTAATTTTTATTTGTTAAAATTATGAATAAACACATACAAATTTAATAAGAATAAAACATTTAAATTTAAAAACTAAAAAAAAATATAAAATTTGACACGAGGGCACTCAATTTAGGTTTTTTTATTAATTTGAAATTGAATTTTAGTTTTTTGAATTTATATTTTAAAATTAATTTTAGAATTTTTATGAATTTGTATTTAAATTAAATTTAGATTATTTTTAATTTATTTATTTTATTTTAAAATTTAATTTAGAATGTTTTTGAATTTGTATTTTTAAATTAAATTTAAATTTTTGTATAATTTATTTATCATATGAATTTGTTTGAGAATTTAATTTGTCACGACCCAAATTAGAGATTATGACTGTCAAGTTGAAAAAATTAAAATTCTAATAAACACGTTAATATTTAATAGTTAAAGGTCAAAAAACATCATAGGATCTTGAAATATATTTTAAAATAATAAATATAATAAAACCATATAGGACTACATAAATTTCTACTTTAATTAAAAGAATAAATAATCTAAAATTCTAATAATATATATAAATTATTTAATATCCCATAATCAAAATTTTGATAATTTAAATACAAGTAAATAAAAATATACCACTAACTAACAATCAAAAACTTGCTCATTTTATTTTTTAGTATTCAAATGTATTACTAACTTATTGATACTCACAGCATGCGAAAAAAATATTTTTAGAAGGAAAAAAAAGGTGAGCAAAATCACACTGCTCAGTAGAAATTGATATAATTTATTTAAACTGATTTTATTTAAAAATCTGCATAATTAATTTTTAAAAAAAAAAACTATGTATGCTAAATTTTAATAAAACCATTGATGATGTTAAAATTTAAAAATTTACACTTTACACAGCTATATATGTATACATATATATACAATAAAATAAATATCATCAATTTTATCTGAATTAAATCAATACAAAATACACTGAAAGGGCACACCCACATCCATTTACCGCTCTTATTCCATTTAATTTCTACCCGTTTATGCGCATCAAATGTTTGCCATAGGATACATGTTGTAACTACAAAAATATCCAATACACACATAAATACACACACATACATTATATACTGGTCCAAGACCTAATCATTATTATATCGATATATAAGTAATATAAAATTTTAATTAAAAATTTGCGTAATTTAATAGTATAAAATTTAATAAAATTACCATGTATATTATTTAACAATTTAATTTATTTCACAAATTTATCATTCAAATATTTCAAGATAAAACAATTAATTCAATAAAAATTCAGCACTCCATATCTACAAAATGTGCCACTCAACATTTTATCGTAAAAATACATAATTAAAATTTTAATAATTTAAATTAATTTTCAAGTCATAATCATAAACATAAACATGTAAAAATATATATATATATATATTTATATATCCAATTTATATTTTAAAATAAATAATTAAATAATTAACGAAATTTCTACGTCGATTGATTTGATTTATATGCGTTTAAGTTTAAAAAATTATTTAAAAATTCTAAATCTATAGTTGAATTTCTTTTGTCGAAACGAGTCTATCCGATGTCTTCGAGGTCGAAAATGATGCCCGAAAGACCTAAAACGAAAGGGTTGACCAATAGTTGATCGTTAGGCAGTCAATGATGCTGGAGACTTGTAATACAACAATTCAAGTAGTGGATCCTCATGATTTTATGGATTTTGACATCTTGAATCCAATGGTGCGATCTGTTTTTTCATTTAGTGCACTATTTACCAAAGATTTGGTTGAAAAGTTGTAGTGCTAATAATTTTTTTCAGCAACAATTAGACGACTTTTGGATTTAGACTCTCTGATTATTTTATTCTACTCGTCGTGATGAGTTCACCAATATACTCAATTTTTTAATATGCGATCAAGGTTGATCGGAAAGTTGAGTTAAATAATTTTTAAAACTTTAAATAGAATTTACCAGTATGTCGAAAGTCAGATTAAGGTAAATTTTGCGGCAATAGAATGGCAACATCTAGAAGAGTGTGAGGTCCAAAAATAGTGTCAATCGAAAGTCGAAAAGAGGTTTATCAAAACAGTGACCAGAATAGAAAGGATAGAAAAATTTTTGGCAAATTTAAATTTTTTAGAAATGTTAGAGTATTTATAGAAATTTTTTTGAGAATTAAAGAATAACCTTAAATTTTTTTAAAATTATACTTGGACTAGAAATATTTAAAAATTATATAATTACATCTAAATTCTTTTACAATTTAATACTCCCAAAAACAGATATATGTGATATATTCACATATTTTGTAATATCCATATATTTATTTGATATTATAACTCTTAAGGAGATTAGAATTATAACGTCTTAAAAAATATCAAAAAAATATGTGAATATTATAAAATACATGGATATATATATATATATATATATCTATTTTTGAGATGACTAAACTGTCAAAAAATTAGATGAAATTATATAATTTTTTAATATTTTTGATCCAAGTATAATTTTAAAAAGATTTGAGGTCATTTTATAATTTTTTTAAAAAAATTTCTATAAATATCTCATCATTTTTAAAAATTTCAAATTTACTCCACCTTTCTCTCTCCTTTCTATTATGACCACTGTTCCAACGACTTCCTTTTCCATTTTTGATCGACATCATTTTCGAATCACACACTTTCATTGACATTATCGTTCTATCACCACAAAACTTACTTAAATTTAACTTCTAACGAGCCAACAAATTTTGTTTAAAGTTTTGAAAACTCATTAACTTAATTTTTTAACCAACCCCAACCTTCTATTGAAAAACTGAGTATACTAGTGAAGTCATCTCGACCAGTAGAATAAATGATTTGAGAGTTTAGACTCAAAAATCGTCAAATTATTACTAAAAAAGTCATCAAAATCACTACTTTTTGCTCAAATCTCTTGCAAACAGTGTATTAGATGAAAAACGAACCGCACTATTGGATTCAGAACATCAAAATCTATAAGACTTAGTGAATCTCGAATCGCCAGATTTCAAATTGTCGACATTGTTGATCAGCGTTGACTGATGAGTTGATCGGTCAACAATCAACTCTCGATCAACCCTTCCATATTAGGCATTCTAAACATCATTTTTGACCTCAAAGATATTCACTAGACTCATTTTGACGAGAAAAATTTAACCGTGAGTTCAAAATTTTTAAATGACTTTTCAAATACGAACGCATATAAATCGAGGCAATTGAAGTAAGGATTCAATCACTTACTTAGTTATTTATTTTTAAAATATAAATGTATATATATTTTCGTATGTCTATGATTATGGTTATAACTTGAAAATGAATTGAAATTGTTAAAAATTTAATTATATATTTTTACGATAAAATGTAAAGTGGTACGTCTTGTAGTTATAGCGTGTCAAACTTATATTGAATAAAATATATATAGCTACAGCATGTAGTTTATAGCGAGTCTTTAAGATGCATAGATAAGTGAAAATTAAGTTGGGTACAAGTGATAAATGAACGTGAATGTGCCTCCTCAATGTATTTTGTATTGATTTGATTTTGATGAAATTGATGATACTTTTTTTAATTGTATATAAATGTATACGTGTATAATTATGTAAAGTATGAATTTTTAAATTTTAGTATTATTAATGGTTTTATTAAAATTTGACATATATAATTTTTTTAAAATTAACTATGCAAATTTTTAAGTAAAGTTAACATCGTTAAGTGATATGAATTCTTATTGAACACTATAGTTTTACTCATTCCTTCTTTTTTCTCTTCAGGAGTATTTTTTTTTAACGTACTGTAGATATTAAGAAATTAATAATATATTTGGGTATTAGGGATAAAATGAGCAAATTTTTGACCGCTAGTTAGTGGTACGCTCATATTAACTTATATTTAAATTATTAGATTTATAATTATGTGATAATAAATATTTTATATGTATAATTAAAATTTTAAATTATTTATTTATTTTATATAAAGTAAAAATTTGTATAGTTTTATATAGTTTTTATTATTATTATTATTATTCAAATTTTTGATATACTTTTTAATTTTTTAATTATTAAATTTTGATGTATTTATTAAAATTTTAATTTTTTCTAACTTAACAGTCATAATTCTTTGTTCGAAGTATAACACAGACACTATAATTTTTAAATATATTATCATCATCGTCGTCGTAGTTGGGGTTGTCGTTGTCCTTGTTATTATCAACCCTCTTTTACAAAAGTTTGGTAGAATAAGAATAAACAAAAAGAAGATAAGACAATATTATAAGAATTAATATTATTTATTGATAATATTTTTTTTATTTTCACTTCTAATTATATCAAACTAGTCAATTTGCTTATGCATTGTATCACTCTCTTCAATCTTTAATTGCATAAATCACACAATGCATCAATAATCTTTTCCTCTCTCTTTTCACGGGTGTAATCTGAATTTTTTAAAAAATATATAATTTTTAACATAAATTACTTACTACAATATACACAACTACTAATTTTATATTTTTTATTTACTATCGTAATAATTTTTTAATTAAAGTTGTTATAAAATAAAAGAAATAAATAAATATTATTAAATATTTTTTAAATTTATTATAAAATTATTACAATATCGTTCACTATATTATATTATCCATAATTTAAAAAAAAATCATGAAATGTGTGAAGAATGTGCTCATTTTATCCTTCCATTATCATTTTTTTTTAAAAAATTATTATTTCCAGTTCACAAAAACAAAATCATACACATCCAAGATACCGGGTCCCACAATCCGGTACGTGGCCCCTACATACGAAGTGACGGCCGTCTCCATTAGTAAACCTGTCAAATTCACATATCTACTTTTGGTTAATAACATATTTACCCTTAATCTATTACTTATTGACAAATATGTATATGACTTTACCATTAAGTCAAACAGGTCTCTGCTTTCCTATCAAAATGACTTAAATGCCCTTTTACAATCTTCAGTTATACAAAGACATGGCTAAGAAATAATATTCTAAGGGTAATTTAATTGTTCTAAAAGAATTTGCGATTAGTTCGATATTGATATAAATATAAAATCAGACATTTATTTGTAAACATGGGATAATTGTAGACTCCGATGTAATTATCCCTATCTCTTTAATTTTATTTCGTCACACAGTAAACTTGGCTTTCGCTTGGCAAAAGACGCGCCAACGAATTTGGATTCAATTGTCTCCTCGTCAGCATCACAAGACCCGTCTTTCCCGTACACCACGAATCGACTCTCTTACTCGCTCTCAGGTTTCGTTTGTTTCGGTTATCAGTACAGTGTCTTTACACGCATTTTTCATTTCTGATTTTATTAATGATTGTATAATTCTTCGATTGATTGACGGTTTTGAAGTTTTATATCCTGAGAAATTGTTTGTTATGAAAAATCGCAGGTGATTTTTCGAAGTCAAATCGATTGAATCAGGTACTTGCTAATTGTTCGTTTGTTTTACTAGTTCTTGATGGATTTATTTCGCTAAATTTGTGTGGATAAATGAATTGGATTCGTTTTTCGTGTATGCGCTGTTATTGTATTCATATTTGAGCTTTTTAATTTGTATAATTTCGCTGGGAGTGTTTATGGATCCATAGAAAGAACTTGTGGATAGATAAAAAGGTGCTTTTGTTTTCATTTTACGTTGTTTGGCTGAAGTGGATAAATCTGCTATTTGAAATGAGAAATAAAACTACTTCAAGTGTTTTGGGAGAAGTTCTTGACAGAAAATTCCATAAAACGGTTTTAATATTTTCACAGAATTTGTTTAATTGGAAGCGCGATTATAAAAGCAGTGCCAAACATAGCGTAATGTATGTTTGTAACTGTTGTGTCTCTCTTAATTTTGAAAGCACAACTTAGTTTTGATTGCAGGAATAAAGGAGATAATAAACCATGGATGACTAAGTGCTCCTGCACATGTCATGATAGTTTCAGACCTTGATCATACAATGGTACATTTTATAAACTTGTTGCTCTTAACTATTGTCATTTCAAGCACATGCTGCAGTGACTTTCATTTGACAATTTGCTTCTTTTCGGGTCGATCATCATGATCCTGAGAACCTCTCACTGCTTAGGTTTAATGCATTATGGGAAGCTCATTATCGTCATAATTCTCTTCTAGTTTTCTCAACTGGAAGATCACCTACACTGTACAAGCAGTTGAGGAAAGAGAAACCCATGTTAACTCCGGATATAACCATAATGTCCGTGGGAACTGAGATAACATATGGTGATGCAATGGTACCAGATAATGGTTGGTTTGAAATTCTTAATCAGAAATGGGATAGGAATATAATCATAGAAGAAGCATGCAAGTTTCCTGAACTTACTCTTCAGTTATTAGTTGATTAAATTGTTGTTTGGTTTATAGTGTATGCTACTCTTAGTTTGGTGTGTCAAAATTTTCCTTATAAAGGTTGTGAACTAAATTATGAGATTCTTCAATCAAAATTACATTTTTTGGGTATTTGGAGTATGTCAGTAATTGAAATCTATGGGGTTTTGCAGTCTGAGACAGAGCAACAAGCCTATAAGGTCAGCTTTTATGTTCATAAGGATAAGGCTCAGTCAGTGACAAAAATGCTCTCAGAGATTTTGAAGAATCCTAGGGTAAGATTTAAGCATCAACTTGTAATGATGTCCAATCAAATAATGTAGTGGTCGCCTCTGTACAAGTGTAATTTTTTTTTCAATTTTAATTACTTTTATGCCCATAAAATATTACTTTTATGATAATTAAGCAAAAGCTCTTGTGCTTGTTTGCCAGTTGGATGTTAAAATAATCTACAGTGGAGGAATGGACTTAGATATATTGCCACAAGGTGTTGGGAAAGGACAAGTTCTTGCATATTTACTTAGGAAGTTTAAGACTGAGCAAAAACTACCAACCAACACTCTTGTTTGTGGTGATTCTGGAAATGATGCTGAACTATTCAGCATTCTTGAAGTATATGGAGTCATGGTGTGTGGGGAATTTGGGGAAGTTGGGGTTGTACTTATTGGGGAATTTGGGGTTGTACTTATTGCTTTTTATGATTAAACATTGTTTTTCTTCTATGCAGGTCAGCAATGCCCAAGAAGAATTGTTGCAGTGGCATGCTAAAAATGCCAAAAATAACCCCAATATAATCCATGCAACTGAGAGATGTGCAGCTGGGATCTTACAGGCCATTGGTCATTTTAATCTAGGTCCAAGTACTTCCCCAAGAGACGTTAAAGATGAATCAGAGGGCGACCACCAAAATATTTATGTTGGGCATGAGCTAGTGAAAATGTACTTGTTTTATGAGAGATGGAGACGTACAGAGATTGAGAATTCTGAGATCTATCTTGCATGTCTGAAAGCTGCTGGTGTAAGTTAACAGTCTCTTTTCTCTCATTTTCATACTTTTGGCATGTTATGTTTATCTAGAATGGAAAATGCTGCGTTGTCTTTGATGGAGAATCTTCATTTCTTGCATGCTTTAATTAATTAATTCGTGGGTGTTAGTGCATAATCCACAATCTTTTGTATTTAAAACAATGATATTCTGATTGAAAACATCTTTGGATTAGTAAGCCCCAAAGGGTTTTGAATTCCTTTGGTGCCAACCACCTGGGATATTAAAATCCTGTGAGTTTACTAGTAACTAAGGTTGTAGGGTTTGTTCCCAATTTGAATTCAGTGAACATAGAAAGGTTGATGGATATCTGGGCATCCAAAACAGTTATATAATAATCTCTACTATGTGTTTGTGGACAATGCTGATTATTTTGTTTTGACTTGACACCACCTCTTACTCTCCAAGCTAAGGTCCTGGGGAATTTTATCTGAAATTTTCTAAGACCAAAAGTACATGCATGATGGATTTGTTCATCGATTTTAGATTTGTACTCATAGGTGCCTTGAGTACGTCCAGCCAAGTTTATAATTGAATTTATATATCATAATAATTTTAAATAATGTATTTTCTAAGCTTGCCTAAATTATTTGGGTGTAAATGGGATTGTATACCCTGTCTCTTTGTACACTGAGCATTAACCATCATGTGTTCCAAACAAAAGTCGTTCTATCTAGAGAATTACCTCAGTGACAAAGGTTTAAAGCCTGATATTATTGTTTGGCTTTGGTTCTAGTCGACTTGCTTGTCACTCGGTCAATGCTTCTTTTTTTGCCTTTTTTATTTTTATATGAATATTTGTTTATGTGCCTTTGAAGATCACAGTCTGCTTTGTTGTGGTTGGTTAGCCATATCTCTCTCTCTCTCTCTTTTCCAGGATCCATCTACTGTTTTTGTGTCTCCACAAGGTGTCGAGCTTTCTGTTGCAGCAATTGTAAGTGAATTCAAACGGTGCTACGGAGACAAACAGAGAAAACCATTTCAGGTCTGGGTGGATTGTGTGTTATCCATTGAGATTGCCTCAGGTGCATGGGTAGTAAAGTTTTACAAATGAGAGTCATCTGGTGACTCTCTCTCTCTCTCTCTCTCTCTCTCTGTGTGCGCACGCGCGCGCGTAGGCGTGCGTGCTTGTGCTCGTGCACTCACACGCACTTATCCATCTAGTACTTGCATACATACATTGAAAATTGGATGGCCTTCCTCTTGGTTTGTTTGTACACCTTTTTTTCCCTACTCTTCCCCTTGTTTACTCTCCCACGTCTTATTGTCCCAATATACCCACTGGGTGATCTTGTGTAAGAAAACTATTGTAGATTTTCCTTCTGTGACTGCATAAATGTTTACTTTGAACTCTTATTCTTCTTCTATGTTTGATATTTAGAGACCTTGAAAGATCTTCAATTTCTGGAATCGCTTGAGCCTTTAACTTATCCTGGCATTAGAACAAAAATATGAATGCATGACTCTTGGAACGTGTGATCATGAGAAATGCGATGTGAATTATCTGTTAATGACTAGAAAGAGAAATAAAGTGCCAATGATGTTGCAAGTTAATAGCATTTTTTTTAGCATTATTGAAGATATAATAGTTTTAAATTTTTTATTTCGCTTCTGGTGGTACACCCACACCCAGATGCATTGAGACGTCAAGATGCTACAAGTATTGGTATCTCCTTTACACTAGGATGGAGACCTTAATGCTTGATTTTAGAACCTGCCTAGTTTTCAGTTCAGTGAGGATTTACAAACCGGGGCATATTTTGAACCATCCGCCTTACTTAGGCCTTAGGTCAACGAGAGGTTTGAACTCTACTGATATTGTATCCAGGCTAGAACTGTAGTTACATACTTGGTCATGCTGCAGGGAAAGAATTTTTAAACTTTTAAAACCCGGAATTGTTTGTAATTTGAATTTTCATCAACAATTAATCAACAAAGCAAGTGACCCATATGTCATGGTAATTCAAGATAATAGCCTGTCTCAATCTGTGGTAATAATATGTTATTGTTCTCAGCTTGTCTGTTAAAAATCAACTTTCATCTTAGCTTTTGTGCATTTACCAAGTTATTATTTCCTACTTAATGTGGTATTTTATTCATTTATCATAGAATGGTATATAAGGGTTTATCTTTTCCTCTCTTTCAATAATCATCCACTTTGCCATTGAGTAATCGATGGGTATCCTTGGACAAGGATGTACACTTTAGATAAAGATGATACAATTCTCATCCAATGATTCTATAACCTTCCTTTATTGTACAACGACTCCAGCTTATAACTCTAATTGACGTACATTGGGTGATTAATCAGTTGTTAAACTGCTTGTAGGGAATAGACTGCCTGCAATTATCAATTTATATTATATATGCTACACTATCCAGTATTAGACACCATAGCAAAACAAGCATACAGCCATAACAATAACTTGTCGCCAAAGTGCTTCATTTTTGTACATTCTGCAAGAGTATATATTAATGTTTAAAACGTTGTGCTATATCATTAGATATCCATTTTCCCTTAGCATTGAATGTGCGACTGATGCTCGTAAAAGCAGTAGGAAAACTTGATTATGCTTTAGACTTCTGCATAACAATGTGATTTCTGCTGTTCTACGCTGCTAACTTTGTAGGTGAGGAGAGGCTATGTTGAGTTAACTCAGCTATGATAAGAATAAAGGTAATACGACTGTAATTCATTGTTGTTGTGAAGTTCTGATTATCGCTCACTGAGCAGATTGATTTCCGGGTTTCAGGATGGTCATGATTTGACTTATATGCATGTGCAAGAGACATGGTTGGAAGGAATCGGTGCAAATGATGGTCGAATTTGGCTCTGAAGTTCTGCAGTAATGAACAAGTATTATTATTATTATTATTATTATTATTATTATTATTATTATTATTATTATAGAATAAATGTATCACACGATGGTTAATTTTATAGTTTATCGTACAGTCCTAATTCATTTATAGTCATCGTCTATGGAAATGGTTTACTGAACAATGGATCGATAGTTGTAGAAATCCTCCTTGAATTTTCCCAGAGTACGGTACATGAATGGCATCAAATTGATCATATCAGAGCCATCTCTGGAATCAGAATCCGTTACTGGTAGTGTTTTTTTTTAAGCAAATTATTATATCTTTATCTTATCTTTTATTTAGTATTTACAAATTACTCTAAAATATATTTTATGTATTTTTTTAACAAAAAATTTAAAATAATTATAATAAAATTTGAAACAGATAATATAAAAAATTTATATATAAAAAATAAAAATTAAAATAATCAAATAAAACTTGAAATACAATATATTAAAAAATATAAATGTAAAATTTAAAATAATTAATATAAAAATTAAAAAAATTGAATNAGTACCCTGTTGAGATTTTTGGCCTACGATGATTGGTATACACAAATCAAGCAATCAAAATAAGACACGTGTCAACAAAAGAAAATCTCCGCATACAAGTTTATAACTCCTCGGGCAACTGGAACGGCTTCTTCTGGAAACGGAAGCAGTTAATTAAAACCATTTGGTTATATATATATATATATTAACGGCTTCTTTACAAAGTAATTTATATTAAAATTTTAAAATTTTATAATATAATTATTATAATATAAAAATATTTTAAATAATAAAAATTTAAATATTTAAATATTATTATTAATTAATATTATTTATAGATAAAATTATTTTTAATATAAATTATTAATCTTATATCGAATAATAAGTAAATATAATTTAATTTATTAGAGAATTAATATATATATATATATATCTATGATTAAAATATTTTTAATAATATATTATTTTATTTATTCTATAAAATATAAAATATACTTAATAATATTTTTAATATTATTAAAATATTTTTAATAATATTTTTAATTTCCTTGTTCACTAATCATAGATTTAATTTTTGCTCAATAATAAAATGTGGACATTACACTTTAATTGGTGATCATTGTTATCTATTAGGCATTATAAAGGTATAATATATCATATTTTGACATTTGTCATTCAAAGTTTATAAAATCTCTACTTCTGAAAAAAAATAAAAATAAAAACTTAAAATAACGATATAAAATATTTGACTCTATTACGATATATATACTATTTTGAGTGATATTTTAATTTTTATCATAGATATCAAAAAGAAATTTGGACATAGTCATTCGATCTTATGTATCTATTTATGGTTTAAAAAATAACCTTAATTTTGATCGTCAAGATTTCAAGATTATGAAATTTTATATAAAGAAAATAAAAATTATAAACCAAGTTGTCCTCCTTTATTATTGATTTGTCTTTTTTTTAATTATTATATTTTTTTGTAATTTATAATATATTAAAAAATAAAAATATATTATTATTATGTACCAATAATTACGGTGAAAAAAATTCAGGTGGGACTTTAATTGGTGATAATCAACTATTAAGGTTTTTGAATAATTTGAAATAAATTTAAATTTTAAAATTATTAATACTTTATTTTCAATTTTTAAATGTCGATACATTAATTTTTTTTTACGAAAAATAGAATTTATTAAAGTTGATGTACTAAATTTTTTTTTTTTTTAACTTTTTGGAATTGGATGCTTGTAAGATAAATATAAATAAAAAATATTATAATTTTAAAGATAATTTTTTGATATTTAAATTAATTTAATGATTATTTTTGATATTTTGTAAATTAGGATTTTAGAAAAGTGAAAAGAGTTTTATAGGATTTTCTTTTAGGAGGTGGCCCTGACGGCTTTTTGACAACATAGCATTTTGAAGAATTTTGGGGCCCCATCCTGACCATTTGGCCACCTGTCCCCTGGAGCACCCCTATTTATAGCGACGTGCTCCTTATCCTATGGAGCAGCCCTATTTTTAGCCACATGGTCCTCCAGCACGGGGTAGAAGAAGATAAGGATCAATGATTAAAGGGAAAAATAAGATAAAAATACATAAATATCTGGTAATTTGGGCCAGGAGGATCAAATATAAATATAAAAATAAAGTTAAAATACATAAATATATTGTAGTTTGGACTCTATTTTAAATCGTAAAATAATAATAATAATAATTTTTTAAAAAAAATTAAAGAAAAATAAATCTCGTAAATAACTGCATATTTTTTCGTTTTAAAAATTAAAAGAGTTATCAAATATTTGATATGTTAATATTATATTATTATTTTTTTTTATAAAAATAAAAAGAAATTCAAAAATAAATTTTTAAAATATGTGACATTAATAAATATAATATTACCGTTTGTATTTTTTATATAAATGGCATCCGTTCCTCTAATCATACGACAAATTACTTCCTCTGAGCCTGTGTAGTTCACTACTTTGGGAGAAGCTTCAAATGGATTTCTCAAAAACCTGTGAGAAAGTAACCTCTCCAGAAACCCCTGAAGCCAACAAAGTAATAATTTCAAGCCTTCCGACAGAAAAAGGCTGGAGAAGTTTCCAGCATCTTTGTCTATACCAAAACTTTTGGTGCTTTCCTTCTTTCCTGGAAGGAGTTCTGCTCGTGCAACAAAACTTCCAGGCTCAACCCACTGATATTTTCGTATGCAGTGTTCCTAAATCTGGGTCAACATGGCTTAAGGCTCTCACATTTGCCACTGTCACTAGACACCGTTATGATATTGATTCAACAACCCCGTTGCTATCGAAATTATCGCACTTTTGTTTTCCAATGTTCGAGATGAACTTCTTCAAGAATCCGATAAGGGAATCCGAACCCTCACTCTTTGGCACGCACATTCCCTATCCTAACTTGCCAAAATCAATAACTCAATCGGCTTGTAAAATTGTGTACATTTGCAGAGATCCGAAGGATGCATTTGTTTCTCTGTGGCACTACGAACGCAAGCGCCAACCCGAAAATCAGGAGCCGATTTCCTTAGAGGAAGCCTTTGAGTTGTTTTGCAGAGGGGTTTCTAGCTTTGGACCCTACTGGGACCATGTTTTAGGGTTTCGCAAAGCAAGCCTGCAATTTCCTGAAAAGGTTCTGTTCTTAAAATATGAAGATTTGCTAAGTGATACTCTATTTTACGTGAAAAGACTGGCAGAGTTTGTGGGTTACCCTTTTTCCATAGAGGAAGAAAGAGATGGGATTGTGCAAAAAATAATTGATTTCTGTAGTTTTGAGAATTTGCGCAATTTGGAGGTCAATAAAACTGGAAAATTTATCTCACCTGCCGCTGGCGGAACGCTTGAAAATAATATATTCTTCCGAAAGGGGAAGGTCGGAGACTGGAAAAATCATTTGACATTGGAGATGGCCGAGCGGCTGGACAAGATAACAGAAGAGAAGCTTGGTGGATCTCCAATTTGATTATCGTCTGCCTTCAAGGAAGCAGCTCTGGACAAGTAACTGTAAGTTTGTACTTCTTGTGATTTACTTTAGTTTTGTATTGTAATAAAAAAAAAGATAATCAACTGAAATGATAAACAGTTGAGACGTATTTAATAAAATTGTCTTGTCCAAGTTTAAAATTAGTGCTGAGTTATAAAATAATTTACTTATGGTATAAAGAACATGAAAAAATTTTAGAAATGGACAATGGCTTTTATTTGATTGGTTTATTTAAAGCATATTACACTGTCTGTCTCTATTCATAAAGAAAAATCAAAGTTTAAAAAGACAATGATTCAAAAGTTTATTTTACTTTTTTGATATCAGAATAATAAAAATAATCATTATAAGTTCATGTTCTAAACGGATGAACTTGAGAATTTATTTTGCAATCAACGTTGAGAATTTCAACTCATATTGAACAAACAGAAAACTGGAAAGATAAAAAATAAACAAGTTCTGAGATTCTGCTCACCTACCATGCAGAATTTGAACCCAAATTCTACTGATTTGTATTCCATGATTTTATCGAGCCTTTCAGCCATTTCGGGGGTCAAATAATTTTTCCAATCTCCAGCCTTAACCTTTCGGAAGAAAACACTATTATTCAAGCTTGCCACTCTTCACCAGGCCGATGTATTCCACCCTTGTTTACCTCCAAATTGCTCAGATTGTCAAAGCTGCATAAATTCACAATCTTTTTCTCTGCTCCTTCATTTTCTTCTTCTACAGAGAAAGGATAACTCGGCCAATCTCTTCAAGTATAATGCAGTATCTTCTGTCTGGGAATTCCAGGCTTGCTCTCCAATACCCTAAAACATGGTCCCAGTACGGTCCATGATAAGAGCTTCCCTTACAAAACAATTCAAAAGCTTCCTCTAAAGAAGCTCTTTCACAGTTCTCAGGTACTACCTTATTCATGAAATGCCAAAGTCAAACAAACACGTCCTTCGGATCCCTGTAAATATAGACATTTTTACAGCGTGAATTTATGATAGATTTTGGTAACTCAAGTTAGAAAAGGATATTTGTGAGATGAAATTTGTGTTTTTCTATTTTATCATGAAGAACTGAATAGAAGAATATTTTCATAAATACATACGAAAGATTGGAAAGTAATAAACCTAAGCAAAATGATCTCCTTACACCGATCTGTTACATGGAACAATTACAGCCTTAAAATTTAATTCTGTTACAAGACTACTGCATACTACAAATATTAGCTGTAGTTGTTTCTGCAGTCATGTACGTTTAATTCCTCTCTCCACTAGTTTGTCTTTACTTAGGTTGAGGTGTGTAGCTCTTCTGACTTGTCTTCCAAGTCACCTACATACACCTCGTGAGTTCAAAGCTTGGCATCTTTCATAATCTCAACATCCTCCCACAAGCTCAAGGTTTTTGGAAGAACTTTGAGCTTGTCTCAAAAGTAACTGAATTTGCTACAAGGCAAAGCTTTTGTTAAGCAATCTGCAACTTGATCTTCAGATGGGATATATCTAATTTCAATTTCTCCTGCATTCACCTTGTGCCTCTCAATGTGTTTGGTTCGGGCATGAAACACAGGATTTGAGGCCATTGCAGTGGCGCTTTGACTGTCACACCACACTATTGGAGTCTTTGTAGGTGTCATGCCAAGTTCCTGCAAAACATATGCAACCCAAGTGATTTCGGTGCAAGCTAGAGCTACTGCTCTATATTCAGATTCTGCAGAAGATCTGGCCACCACACTTTGTTTCTTAGAACTCCATGAAATCAGATTCTCCCCTAAAGACACACAATATCCACTGATCAGATTCTCCACACTTTGTATCTTTTTCACCGCTTCTTCATTTTATTCTTCTACAGAGAAAGGATACCCCATGAACTGGTTCAATCTCTTCACGTATAATGCAGTATCTTCGGTCATATATTCGTACTTTAGAAACAAAATCCTATCTGGGAATTCCAGGCTCGCTCTCCGATGCCCTAAAACATGGTCCCAATAGGGTCCATAATAAGAGCTTCCCTTACAAAACAATTCAGAAGCTTCCTCTAAAGGGGCTTTTTCAGAGTTCTCAGGTACTACCTTCTTCATGAAATGCCAAAGTGAAACAAATACATCCTTAGGATCCCTATAAATATAGACAATTTTACAGCTTGAATCTATGATATATTTTGGTAACCCAGAATATGGGACGTGTGGACCAAAGAGGAAAATCCAGCTCCCAGACGGTTGAATAATTCGTAATGAAGTCTTTCTCCAGGAAGAGAATACAATCATGGGGTACTTAACTGAGCAGAGGGTTTTTAGAATTATGAAAATAGGTTCTTGTTACAGTGGCAAAACTCAGGGCTTTCGGCCGAGCTGTGCCAGTTGTCGGGGCACTGCATAGAAAAATATCTACAGGTTTAGTCCTGAAGTTTTCTTGAGCAAACATGGCTCCTTCTAATAAGTCAGGAAAGCACAAATAGCCTTGGTACAGAAGAAGAGGCGGGAAGAAGTTACCTCCGGGAAGAGTTGAAATTATGTCTTTGATTTTTCTTAGGCTTTTGGCACGTACTTCTTTTCTTTCTTCCTTCCAGTTCTCGCTTGCATGATTTGTTTCAGAAGAAACAGAGAATCCCATATTTTTCAAGAAAGGAGATCGGACAAGATTGTATATCCTAGGCTACAACTAGCAGCTGCCACAAACCTATAGATATATGTATACCGGTAAGAATCCTTCAGCTACACTCTATACATATCAAATGAGAGCATGATCCATGGTCTTGAAATAAAATACATTATCGATCATGATCCTATTCAATAAAATAACAAGATTTGAATTATTTGAATCGGGAGTCTGAATTAACTAGCAAATAATTTAGATATTGTGCCCCTAATAAATGAAAATTATCTTTGAACATATCAACCGTTGATGGAAACAGCTCTTGGCTGGTTTACAGAAATTATAACTTACAAATTACAACAATACATGTTGATGGAAAGAAAAGCCTCTCCATTGATTAGTTGTTTAGTAGCTTCAGATCGACATACAACAAGAAAGACAATCCGATTACAAAACAATCATGGGGTACTTTACTGAGCAAAGGGTTTTTAGAATTATGGAAATGGGTTCTTGTTACAGTAGCAAAACTCAGAGCTTTCAGCCAAGTTGTGCCAGTTTTCGGGGCACTGCATAGAAAAATATCTTCAGGTTTAGTCCTGAAGTTTTCTTGAGCAAACATGGCTCCTTCTAATAAGTCAGGAAAGCACAAATAGCCTTGGTACAGAAGAAGAGGCGGGAAGAAGTTACCTCCGGGAGGAGTTGAAATTATGTCTTTGATTTTCGCTAGGCTTTTCGCACGTACTTCTTTTCTTCCTTCCACTTCTCGCTTGCATGATTTGTTTCAGAAGAAACAGAGAATCTCATATTTTTCAAGAAAGGAGATCGGACAAGATTGTATATCCTTGGCTACAACGAGCAGCTGCCACTAACCTATAGATATATACTAGTAAGAATCCTTGAGCTACGCTTTATATATATCAAATGAGAGCATGATCTATGGTCTTGAAATAAAATACATTATCGATCATGATCCTATTCAATAAAATAACAAGATTTGAATTATTTGAATTGGGAATCTGAATTAAACTGGCAAATAATTTAGATATTGTGTCCCTAATAAATGAAAATTATCTCTGAACATATCAACCGTTGATGGAAACAGCTCTTGGCTGGTTTACAGAAATTATAACTTACAAATTATAATAATGCACGTTGATGGAAAGAAAAGCCTCTCCATTGATTAGTTGTTAAGTAGCTTCAGATCGATATGCAACAAGAAAGACAATCCGATTATCTTCATATCCATTATTCGAGCCCTTGTTAAGAAAACAAAATTCTTAGATGCTGCTAGCTTGACATTCAGAATCAACCCAGATCTTGAAATTTCTCTGATGCTGTGAACTTTTCTTTGTGACTGACGTCTTGTTTCCTTTGCATAAAATTATTAAGATGGCAAAACTCAGGGCTTTGAGCCAATTGGTACTGGTTTTCAGAGAACTGCACAGTAAAAAACCCATCAGGTTGAGCCCTGAAGTTTTCTTGAGCAAGCTGGGTCGTTCTAGGAAGCTGGGCATGGACCAATATAGCCTTGGTACAGACGAATAAACCACCTTCGAGATGAGTTGAAATTATCTTTATGATTGTTGCTACGGCTTTGGGACACACTCCTCCTTTCAAAGTCTTGCATGGAGATGTCTCCATATTTTTCAATGCCAAAACAAACAGAAAGGAGATTGGAAGAAGTTGGCCCAGCTCCCACATTATTCAGATATACGTGTGGCAAATTATTTTATAACATATTGCCGAGAAGTAACATCTATCTATATATATATATATATATATATGACAAATTGCACGATCTTCAATGGCTAAAAGAGATGAAATGGTGCTGCTAATTAGGCTGATATTAAAAGCCAAGGATAGAAAACAACCACACGAGATGATTTATTATATTTAAAAAAAATTTTAAATGATAATTAATATAATAAAATTATTTTATTTAATTATTTAATCAACGAATCGATAAAAATTTATTTATTAATTATATATATAAAAAAAATTAAAAATAAATTTTATTTTTAATTAATATAATAAAAAATTTATAAAATTTATTTTTATTTTTTATTTTTTATTAATAAATAAATTTTTATCTATTTATTATCTGAACGGCCGAAAGCAGCCCCATGCGATGCGCCGTACTCTTATGCTATATAACATCTCTTTTGGCGACGAGAACAAACATACACCTGAAGCACACCGGATAGTTCCCACTGGAGATTTTCGTCTACGTGGCAGTTCTGGACCGACGATGACTGGCATACAAATACTTGGCCTGAAGAGGAATCCGTTTAAGACCTTTCCTGCGTAGCGAGAAACCAAAACCGTCAAGCAATCAAAATAAGAAACGTGTCAACACGACAAAACCTCCGCACACAGTTCATAACTTCTCAGGCAGTTGGAACGGCTTCCTCTGGAAACGAAAGCAGTTAATTTTTCTAACGTCAATTGCCCAAATATTATTTTAAATCTTTTAAAAATACATAAATAAATAAATAGCATCATAATATATAATGTAAGCCACCAATTTTTATTTCATTTTTTAAAAAATAAATATTTAAATTATTTTTTAAAATTTTTTTAACTATTTTATACATCGTGTTGACTTTTTTTGTATTACTTTAATTTTATCGAATTATAATTAAAAAAAAAATTTAAACTTAACCTAAATTAATATAAAATTAGTAGATAATATTATTCCATTTATAGGGAAAAAAATGAAAAGAAATTCAAGTAACCAAAATTTTCAAGCACGTGTTAAATTAATGGATTTGAATTAGTGGAATAATCAAATTTTAATAATTCCATTTGAGTTGGTCCAACCTAGCAATACTAGTCTTAGTCTTAGCTTGGTTGTCAAATGAAACATTAATTATTGGGTAATTTTAAAATATTTAGTCCATAATTTATATTTTTTAATTTAAATTTTTATTTATTATATTCATCTAATAAAATAAATTACAGATTAGCATGCCTTAAATTACTAGTTTAATTACCAAATTTAAATCATGAAGGAGTGATGATTAATTAGTGTTAGATTTTTTAATATAAAATAATTATTTAAATTACAGGCAAAAGAGCCGTTCCGTTTCCTTGCATAAGCCGTCTATTTTCTCCATCACAGACAAAATTTTTCTGCTTTTTCTTGTTGCCAAAAAATGTTTTCTTTCCCTCATTCGCTGCCTCCTTCGGCTTTTTCCATGTTGCCTTGTATAAATACAACAGATTTTCACAGCGCTCGCCGCCAATCGTTGTAAGCTTTTTTTTTACCATTTTCAGAAACATTTCCGCAAAATGATGCAGGGTCCAAATTCGATGGGATTATGGTTCATGGCGGTGTTTGCAGTTTCTGGAAGTGTTGTTCTTGTTGCCAGACAACTTCACAAACGTCTCCTCTCTGATTTCATGAAGAAGATTGAATGCGAAATGCTTGGTACGTACGAACCATTCTCCTTTCTTTCTTTCTTTCTTTCTTTCTTCTTCTTCTTCTAGTAACGTAAATCCTAACGCGATGGTGATGGTAGGATCGAGAAAATGTAAAGAAAAGAAACGAGTGCGTTTCGCGGACGATGTGATGGAGCCGTCGACGAATAACAAAGAATATAGGAAGAGAAGTTTGGCGAAACGAGGGAGGAAAATAGGTCAACAACAACCAGTAAACAGGCAGATTTTGTACCAGGGGATGATTCAATCCCAGAATTGCCTGTAATCTTCTCCTCCTTCTTCTTCTTCTCTTTGGGTCAACTGTCAATGGCTAGAATTCATGGTATTTGAATATTTCTCGTTACTTCCCCGTTTTCTTTTTATTGATTAAATTATGTGCACATAGTTTACGATAATCTCAAATTGGTTTATATCAAATTGTGGTTAAGTTAGAAAAAAGTGTTAATTAAATAATTATTTAATATTTTGTTATATTTTTAAAACAATAATTGTCTCTATATACAAATCCATCGGCATAAAATCATGCATACAAATTTTAATGGTGTTATATTTTTATCCAAGTAAAATAATAATAAAAATAAATAAATATTAGGTGCAAAATTATATTTATTTATTATAAATTAAATATTTTATGATTTAAGGGTAATGTTCGATACTACGTATTAGTTTTTACTTTATCTTTGAAAAGAAAGTTAATTAAAAAATTTTGATAAACAGATTTTTACTCATTGTTTTATAAAAATTTATCATACACTATAATTCAACAGTCGATAATAAAATTTATTGAGATGATGTTAGAGTTCAAAAATTTTAGAATTTATTCGCTTCGACGATTTTGATTTATATTTATATATTAAAAATAATAATATTTAAATATTAAAAAAATTCGTTAAAGTTAAAAGACTTGTAAAATTTATAATAGTTCAATTATATTTTCTTTTTGTTCACGTTGTTGTTGTTGTTAAATTTCTTCAAAACATAGAAAATGATTTCGAAATTTTTATCGACAAAAATGGATATAACTTTTAAAAATTTAATATGAAAATATTTTTTCATATCATAAATTATTTTTAAATATTTAATATTTAAAATGTATTTTAACTCATAAAAAATCATCTTAAATTCACAAATAAAATATCACTAAAAAATAAATTTATGGTATAATTAAATTATTTTTTATTATGAATTAATTTAACTAATATAATCTCTTTGATAGCACAAGACAATTAGATGATAACTTAATCATGTAGAGAAAAAAAAAATCTTTTGTACAATATTAAAAATGGTTAATCATCTTAATTACTTTACAATTTAGAGTGATCAATTGGGTTTACATTTCTAGTAGTAGTTGTTCAAGCAAATTAATTTTGAGCCCTCATAAAAGTTTTTGAAAAATTGGGACAATCAACTTTTGGGCACGGGCCGAAGTGGTCCAACAAAACCCGCAATCCACAACATCGCTTACCAATTTTGATAACTACGTACAACTTCCCATTAATTTAATTTTAGTCCCACGAATCAATCAATCAACTGTAATTTTGAAACTCAATTTGGAAATATGTGTGTGTGTGTTTTGTGTAGAAGAAAAATGAAAATATGTTATTATTAAAGGATAATAGATAGGATACTTTCTCCGAGTTTGTTTGTGAAAATAACGGATAAATAGAATTATATATTATATGTGAAAATCACGTAATTCACTCCGTACATAATAAAAAATTGAGATTATACTTTTATTTTTGATTTATTAAAAATATTAATGTAATTTTTTATTATTTTTATTTTATTTTGCTTTTGTTTTTAAGTATAAAATTATTGATAGAACCATTTTTGCTAACACTATAAAATTTATTTTTAACAAAACAATTTATTAATGAAAATAAAACAAAAAATATTAATTATTTATTTTTATATAAAAAATTTTTTAAAAATAAATAAAAACATGTAACTTTGATATTTATAGGTCATAAAATATTTCAAAAACTTATTAAGATATTATGTTATTATCATTTTAAAAAAAATATTAAAATTAATTTTTTATACTTTCCATTTTTTTAGTATGTGAATTTTATACTTAAAAAACAAATAAAATAAAACAAAAATAATGAAGATATTACATTAATATTTTCAACGAGTCAATAGAAAAGAATAATTTTGTATTTTGATAAAAAAAATGTATTTATTTTATTATTTTTAGTAGAGGTGTCTGTATTTACCTATTATTTTAATGAGTCTTAGGCGAGATATTCGTTCACTATTATTTTTTAATTAATTAAAAGATATTTTAAATTTTTGGTTGCCTATGCATGTGTCATGCTTATGAAATAAAACTATATCGTTTCATGCTTTTATTTATTTAAATGTGACATCTAACTACAAATTCTTCGTTGAATAATTACATTAAGGAACTGACTTCCATATTTATTAAATTTTCAAAGCATGACTTTGTGCCATAATCTTTGTGGTATTAAATGCATCTATTTGGAGTCCAAATGACATGTCTTCTCATTGCTTCTATTATGATCACCACAAACCTTGTGGTTTCACATTCTAAGATTACATGTCCTTCAAAGATTTTCTATATTGAATAATTAAGTAATTACTAAATTTTAATTTTGTATAAAAAAATAAAATTCATACTAATTCACTAAATTGATATATGTTTTCGTACATACTCACTCTATCACTTATTATGATATTATAAGACGTTCTTAGTATGCAATTTTAAAATAAATTTGATAAAAAATTAATTTTATATTTATTAAAAAATAAAATTAATAGGTATCACTAAACTAAACGTCAAGTAAAATAAAATATTTAAAAAATATATAATAAATAATAAAAAAATTATAATAAAATTAACAAAATAAGTGTCATAATCAAATGTGATAAAGAACCAAAGTGTGCACTTATTAAATTTGTAAAAATTAAAAAAAAAAAAAAGAAGTACAAATACTCCAAGTAATTTGTCAACTTAGTTATTACATTACAAAGGTAAAAGGCTAATTGGAATAAAATATATTATCTTATTAATTAATTAATTTATCTAATAATAATTTCGTGACGTAATAGTCACAGTCGATTACTCTTTTTCCGTTTTTTAAAGAAGCAAGTGGGTTTTTATTAAGGGATTAAGCCCCTACATATTTTAAATTTATTATAAAAATTAAATGAATTTTAATTAATTAATTAATTAATTAATTAGGATATTACTGCTATGACAGTAACTGATCATGGTCAAAATTCACCTGATCAGATCTTGATAAATGCTGGGTGGGGCCAGCTGCACCACTTTTTTCCAAATATCGCCCACGTGTGGGAACGTGGGGCCCTGTACTCTCTAGGCTACTTGTTGACTACAACTGAAGATGCCGGAGTTCGAATTGTCTACAACTAGCATTGATGATATAATTTCACCACCTCCATCATCCAACCGTTAAAATTAATTCCCTTCGTCATCCAGTTGAATCAAACGAGTTCCGTCGTCAAACTCGTTAAGAGTTTCGAAACCCACGCAGATTCCCGTAACGTGATTGGGCATCTCTTTCTCCCACGTTGCAGTGGGCGTCACATCGGATTTGCAAGTCAAAACCCATTCGCTGAAACAGCGCGTGAGAAGACTTTTCCCTTCATGTATGGATAAAAATTACACGTCAGACTGGGTCCACATGCTCTCTGCCTTTGTCCATCTAGAAGGTTATAGGGTTGAGTCTTGTCGTGACCGTACATACCTAACGCGCGTTTTCGGCAATAGATTTTAATATTTGGAAAATGATTAAATATTGTTCTCTACGGGCAACTGTAGATCGTTAATATGCATCAATTAATTCATACCCAATTAAAAATAAAATAAAATATTTACTAATTAATACTCTAATTATATATTAAAACACAAAATTTACCCACTAATTAATGTAATTTAATAGTTATTTTATTATTAAGAAAACTAAAATTGTTGGAAGGAGAAAATAAAATAAATTAATTAGAGTTTTTGGGCAAGCATAAAAACGTGGGCTTAGTGGAATTGAAGGAGAAGATGATATCAAAAAGCAAGCAATTGTTACGTGTTAGGGCACGTCTTCATAAGATAAAATGGAACCCACTTAATGCACCATGAAACATTAATTACCTAAATAAATATTGAATTTAGATCCAATATATTAATCAAATTTTTAAGAAATTAATTCTCCTTAAATAAATTGCACATTTTATTATTTTATTTTTTATATTTTAAAATATGTTCATAAAGTTGTTCTTGTATATTTTTTATCATGACAATTCTAATTACCCATTTAATTATTCTAATTACTTCCATAATGTTATGTATATGATATATTCGTTGCAACTGCTAACATGATTAACAATTTTTAAAATAGACTATACACCTTAAAATTTTACTAAATTATTGTACTGATAACAACAGTCTTAATTTTGACAAAATTTTTTAGTGATTGAATTAAGAAATTTTTATCATTATTTATAAAAAAAAAGGCGATGATGACACATATATTGGTGAATTAGTAACAATAATTATCAACAACTACAAAATATAGTTATTGATTTAATTTTTAAATATTTTATTATAAAAAAATTTTAGTTATAATAATTTTATTAACTTAGTATAAGTGGTGTAGTAGGATTATTTGATCAATAAAAAGAGAGATTTATTCATTGATGGTAAATGAAAAAAAATTAAAAGTGAATCCTATAAAATTTTATTACCACGTTAATTAAAAATGAAATTTATTTTTTATTCAACATAAATACATAAATCTCTTTAATTTTAATAATTAAATAGTACTGTTACATTACCTATACTGACGTAATAAAACTATATAATCTAAAACTTTTTCTTTTATCCTATACTTTGCATTGTTTATCCTTGTGAACATCATATTATTTAAATAAAAATTTATAATAAAATTTTAACATCAAATATCTAAAAATTTTTAATATGAATAACAACGTTTAGTATAATGTTATTTTGTAGCAATACATTGATCTATTATTCCAAAATTATTGTTTTCTTCATATTTTCTTGCCGACCTTTTATCCACAATTTTAAAATACAAATTAAAAACATTGTACAATGTTAACTTGTAAAACATTCTTTAAAAAATTATACACATACCCACTTACATTCTTTATTTTTGCAAGATTTTGATTGCTATTTGTCTCTCCTAAAACCCATTTCGGACTCTTCCCCACGTATGCTAGTCTTAAAAGCCTCCCTTTAATTAATTAAAATATTAAATTTGATTAATTTATTCTTTAGTTGTGTAATCCAATTTTCCACTCACCCAAACACAAACTTTCCTTCTCTCTTTCTTTCATGTTAAATTTCGATTCCTTCTTCCCGAGTTTTTCAGGAAAACGTCAAAGCTAACACATTTTCTCTCGTCAGCCAGCTAGCATTAGCAAGTCCCTTTGCCGCTTTATCTCGCTGCTTGCTCACTTCCTCTCCCGTTTCACCTCCTTCTTCAATGAACCCTCCAGGGTTTCATCTTTGACCATTTCGCAGGGGGTCTTATGTTTTGAGATCTTTCGGACAAGGGTTTCAGATTGTTCTTCAATCCCTTGTTGAGGATCTGTAAAATTCTAAGACCCTGATTCTGCCTTATTATTTCCCAGATTAACGACAATCACAAGGTTGTGCGCTTTTCTTTTCCCCGACATCGAACGGTTTCTTGTTCTAATGCCGAGAAAGCACGAACTCATTGGAAACAACCAAACTGACGAAAAACCCTGTTTCAGAATCACTTCACCTCCCGTTTTCCCCGCAAAACGCAAATTAAAGTTAAAAAATTGAAACCCAGAAATCTTTCTTCGTCATTCCTTTGGAAATTCGGAAATTAATGTCTAGCCAGATAGTTCTGCGGTCGCCAACAGAAGTGACCAGAAAACAACCTTTGTTACAAAGCCAGTCGACGAGCGGTAGCAGCCGTTTTGCGGAGGTAGCCGGGGGGACAGCGGCTGAGTGCGCGGCCGTCTGTTGCTGCTGTCCGTGTGGACTGATAAACCTGCTCGTCCTGGCAATTTATAAAGTTCCGGCAGGCCTGTGCCGGCGAGTGATAAAGGAGAAACGAAAGCAACAGCTGATTAATAAAGGGCTTTTGCCGCCTCGCCGTCGAAGTAAGAGTAAATGCGGATGCGATGATACTGATCTGCAAATTCACCCGGTTGTTTCCGTGGAGAATTCGCCGTCAGATAGAAAATCAGATGAGCACGAGAAGAAGGTGATGGAATTGGAGAAGGAGATGTGGGAAAGGTTTTACAGTACTGGCTTCTGGAGAAGCTCTTCCCAGAGAGAAACACTTAACATAGAATCACTTACCGGCAAATAACTGAAAAATCGAAACCAAAGAGCATAATTAATCATATAATTCTGCTGCATCTCATGTCTCCGAGACTACCAAATCCTCCACTCTCTTGTTCACACGTTTTTTCGCCTTCTGTTTTGAAATTTAATGAATGTTTTTGGTTAGAATTAAATTGTGTAATTTGTAAATGGAAGAAATTTTGAAGGCTTCAACAACAAATTGTGGGCATTTTTTTGTTCCTTGTGTATGTGAAAATGGACTTGAAAGTGCAATTTTGGAGGTTATTCTTCGCATTTTCTTTCATTTTTGTTCAATATTTTGCAACTTACGAGGTTCAAAATTGAATTATTGTTAGATTAGAGGAACATTTTTGTGTAAAAATGCCTCTGCTATGGAGATTAAACCCTATATTTGAAGAGATTTTATTGCAGTATTCGGACAAAGGACTCTTGGGCTTGATTAAAATTGTGAGGCAATTCCAGCATGGAAGTGATGATAGTTGATACCCTAATTACAACATTTGGGACCCTTCTGCTCTGTCCAGGTTTATCGTTTTACAATTCAATGGCAATGCACACACCAGAAGCAACAAGGAGGGACACCTACTTGCCTCTCTACTTGGTTTCAACAATGCAATTTTACGTATATACAAATTATTCCAAATTTTTAAAAGATGCCCACGTTCACAAGAAAGAAATACAAAAATTAAGTGGTTATTTTTGAACTGAATCAGTTCAAATTTAGATGAACAATGGTTTAGATCCATTCTAAAAATTTTGGTTTGATTTTTGATTGGTACTTGGATCAAATTGTAAATATAGATTCAATTATTTAAAATTTATATTTATATTATTGTTATTTTAATAAATAACTGGTAGCTTATTTAAAATTTTATATTTGAATTTAAATTAATAAAATTAAAATTAATTTTTATTTTTTTTAATTTAGTAAATTGACGAATTAAACCGAATTAAATTGATTTTTGCGAGTTTAATTTGATTTAATTTAACCTTTATATTTATTTAAGCTAAAATAATCAGACAATTTTAAATCGAGTTAAAATTTAATCTGAATCAAACTGAATTTTAATTTGACCTTTAAATTTATTTAAGTAAAATAATCAAAAAATTTTAAATAGAGTTAAAATTTAATTTAAATCAAATTAAATTAAAAATATTTATTTTTAATTTAGATATTATTATCATAAAAAAATGCATTGCATATATTCTTTCAAAACCATTGCCATTCATGAAGTTCTAGGGTCATGAGATCAAAAATTGCCAAGTGATACAGTGACTTGTGAACAAACATCACTTTTGCCCTTCTTTAATATTGGAGAGCAGTCACATGATTCTATTGAGATTTCTCATCCTTTTACATCATCCTCCACTATAATTTCTCTTAATTCCTTCTAATAATATTTTTCTATTTTATTTTTCGAGTAATATTTATATAAACATAAATTTTACACACTCGTGTCAAAAAAATTAAAATTTTATTAAAAATAAATATTAAAAAATATATCGACATATTTTTTATACAATATTTAAAATACAAAAAATTATAAAGTATTTTTTAGAATGGTGTTTTTAATTTCATATTTTAAAATTAAAAATAAATTTGATGGCTTATTAGGAAGCAAATTTGTCATTTTCAAAAGTCGAAACTTGGGAAAACCGGGTGGAGGGTTCAGAGCTGAACTGTGCTAGCAGAGTTGTGGGTACTTATGAGGCGGGTAAACTGTCCTTATTGCTGCCATTGCATTGTAGGGAACCCCTAAACTCAGTCCTAAATGAGGGCACCCTTCTGCCTTTTTCACCACTATATCATGTTGTACCTTGAGTATTTTAGTACCATTTGCTAGTGGGTAAGATCTTATATTACAATGCAAGAATTTTAAATATTGAGGGAAAAAAAGATTTTTAGATATTAAAAATATATATATAAACACACAAAAAAAAAAGTTAATATTAATATTATTTGTGAAATACGACATTTATTCCCCAAAATTCAATGCCAATATAAAAGAAAGAATTTAGAATTGTATAATTACTTTTAAAAGTCAAGAATCGGATAACACAAAAAATTCTACTATAAATTTTATATATTGATTGACGTGATATTTATCGATTAATTCGTGATACAATATAAAATTTTAAATTTTTATTCCATTTAAAATATTAACGTAGATTTCTTATTATTATTTTATTCTCGATAAACGTAAAGAGTATAAATTCACCATAGTCTATAACAAATTAAATAAGGAAAAGAAAAAGTTAATTTCTAAAGATGTTGCTTTAAATAAGATATCAAAATCATTTCCTCTAAATTAAAGAAGAATTCTTCATTTCATTTGTGCCAAGAAGTCCTTTTCCCAATTTCCAATATTCCTTGGCATTAAAAGGAATAAAAATAAAATAAAATAAAGCACTTTTGGAGTGTCAACTTGTCAACAAGCACTTTTGGGTTTGGACCCATCTGTGCAAATTGGGAAGAAATTCATCCAGCCACTTTTGACTCTTTCGGCTCTTCCCTTTTGATTTCAAAGCACTTTTCAGATTCTATGGGAATTGAAAGAGACTATGGGCAAAAGCACAATCAGAGTTTCACACTTAATTTAAATAATTAATATTTAATTAGAGTTTTACTTACATAATCAATTAATATTATATCAAAATTAAATTTAAATTCAGTAATTTCTTTTTTTAAATACCAATTATATAATCGACATGTGTATTTATATTAAAAATATTATCAATTAAATTATATTTAATATTTTTTTTTTAAATAAAATAGTTGTAAATTGGACTAGGTCAGGTCCATATAAACTTTAAAAATGGAAAGATACTAAATACACTCCATTAAATATCCGGTTACACCCCTGAATGGAATATCTGTTACACAGAGCATATAAAGCAATAAGTAAGGTGCATTTAGCCTTCACCCAGGCGGTACTTAGCAATCAGATTAAGGGTCCATGTGACAATGTGAATCAGTACATTAAACACTAAATTAAAAAGAAAAAAAAGTAATTATTCATATATTTGACATTTTTATTTAAAAATATTTATCAAATTTAATTAGCATATATTTGCGTACTAATTAAAATAATAATTAAAGAATTTACGAGTAATATTAAGTCTTTAAATATATATTTTTGAAATATATTTAAAAAAATGTTAAATTACATAAATGCTCGCAAACGGACTCTAAATTATAAAGTCGTTTGTCCTCGAGAAACTATGAAGATAATTTCACCTCACTTTTTGTGTAACAACTCTACATTATTTATTAATCAAGATATTATTTTACTTTTTTGGGTTATTGACGACACAATTTTACATTATCATTACTGTATTCTATAAATAAAAATTAAAATAATATTGTAATCTTTAGACCTCTTGCTTTCATGAAAGAGACCTCTCTGATTGAGCTATCTTTTTAGAGACAAAAATATAATTTATTATTATTAATTTTTTTAAAAAAATATATTAATATTTTACTAGTTAAATTGAACTAAATTCAAATAGAAGGAGATATTTTTTAAAATATTAATTAATATAAAATAAATTTAAATTTTTTTTATAATTTCTATCATCTATTTGTGATAAGACATTTCTATATTTACAATGCAAAAATTTATATTTGATGTAACTAAAGAATACAATTGGCAACGCGATTATAATATTACATATTTTAAGTAATTATTTAAAATTTTATCTTAAATTCTGATATAATATATTTATTGATTGAATAATAAATTCTAAAACTTCCAAAATAAATAACTATTTCGTCTCGTTCTCTAATTGATAAAAGTTAAATTACTATTTTTAATAAAATATAAAAAATATAGAATAATTTAAATTATTTATTTATTTATTTACCTATAAATGTCATAAGTTAGAGATGAGATATTATGCAATAAGAAATAAAAAAATTTATTGAGGGATGGAGATCATATTATATATAACCCAATCAATCAATGTGTGGTGAATGGTGCTACAAATGTCACAATTTAGAAGCTTTTAATGGTCTTAATTTTATCATGGTTGTTAATTTTAGTTAGGAGTAGGAAACTTACAACATTAAAATTATTATATGCCACAACAACTTTATTGTTGTTGTTAGACAAATATTATATAAATATCATCTATCTTTTTATTAATTATTTTTAATAGCAATGAGATAAAACCTTTAACGATTTATCGGTTAAATTAATAAATATTTGTTATATTAATTTGTTTTTAACGTGAATGAGATATCAATTTTAACATTCTATCAATTAATCAATAAATATATGTTATGTAGTATTAAAATTTTACTTTTTACTTTTCACAAATGTGTACACTTAAAATGTAATTTTTTTAATTAAAAAGTAGTGATCAAATTGGTGGATTTTTTTGGGTGAAGATTTGATAATCTTTGACAATACAAGATGTAATCTTGTGATTCAATAAAAAAAATGACAACTCATTGGTCCATTCTTCTTTCTTTCTCTCTTTCCTTCTTTTTTATATTTATTTACATGGATTTCATTCTAGTAGTTGCTATATGATTTTTAGTATGATTTATTTTTTATTTTTTTATTCCTCTAAAATCAACATAAATTTTGATTTTCAAATCTCACCACCTACTTTTATGCATCAAATGATTTGTCTTCTTATAAGGCTTAAATATTATTAAGTTTTTGTTGCAAGATGTTAATAACAATGCTCAAATTTTAAATCTCAAATTTATATTATAGTTTCAAATTGTAAAATTTTGGTAATTATATTAATATTTCATTTATAAAAATCATTAAGCTTATAATATTATTCAAAAAACAATAGAGGCCATCCACATTTGTTGACCAACCTATCAATTCTTTATCATTTATAAAATAATAAATAGAGGGTTATAACATGTGGAAAATATTTTCTAAAAACTAACCAAACCAACCATTAAATGTTACGGGCCTTTGAAATCAATTACTTCTTTCCATTCAATTTTATATTAAATTTTGATTGATCTTGATAAATTGATCGACGCAATGAATAATTTAAAATAATTAATATAAAATTTAAAATAATTTATAAAACGGTAATAAAAAATTTAAAATACGAATGAAATATTTAAAATATTTAATAAAAGATTTGAAAATTTTGAAAATATGTTACATTTAAAAGTAAAATGATTAACTAATTTTATAACAAATACAATGAAAACTTTAAAGAGTGAGCAAATAAGTAAATAAATAAATAAAAAAATTCAGTAAATTAAATGTCAATATATCACTCTAAAACATATGAATTAAATTTCATTATAATTCTCTTCCAAACAAAAAGATATCACCATCATCTATTCTTCATCACTATCATCATAATATATTAAATTTACAAAATTTAAAACCAATCCAAATCATTAATCCATAGATAATTTAATAAATAGATCATGAAGATTGCAATAACAATTATATATATGTGAATTATTAGATCTTATCTTCTTTTTTGATAAGTTTATTCTTCTTTTATTATGCTTATGCCCCATTACTTGCTTGGTTTAGTGGGGTGGCAAATTCTTTGTTTTTTCTTACTTACTTATATATATATATATAAAAGGAAGTGTGAACCAAAAAGACTATTTTTTTTTATATTTAAAATAATTATTAATTATTTATTTTTTATTTATAATTTTGTTTTGGTGGGGTGGGGGTGAGTTTGTTTTCCAACACAAAAAAATAAACACAAAGAAAACAAAAACAAACCAAACTGAAAACAGACCATAATTAAAGGTAGGGGAAAGGTGGACAAGGCTGTTTGCTTTCTTTAGTTCTTGCTTTTATCACAGCCATGATCATCATCTTCTTCTTCCCTGAATTCTAGGGTTTTCATTTCATTTTTTTTTATTCTTTTTGGTTATGGATTTGTAGGAAACAGCTTGACAATTCCATTGCTCTGATCTTCTTCATTTCATGGGTATTTCTTGATCTTCTTCATCCATTTCTGGTCTTTTGCAATTCTCTTTCGTGGAGGTAAGCCAAAATTTTTTCATTCAATTTTAATAATAAAAAGCTTTGTTCTTTTGTCTTTTTTTTTTTTTTTTTTAATGAAGTAGTGATTTTTTTTCCTTGTATTTGATTATTGAGATCGTTTCTTATCTGAGTTTCATTTATATTGGTCAAAGCTTTCAGCTTGAATTTATTTTGCTCAATTTATATTCCTCGGGTGATGTAAAATGTTACAGATTTATGATGATTCTATGTGAATTTTTTTGCGGCTGAAATTGATAATTGTTGCCTCTTTCCCCCTTGTTTAGAGCCTGTTTGGCACATGAAGAAAATGAAACCAATTGTTGTTTTGATAACTTTTGAGTTTATGGATGAACTGAGCATGTTACAACTTGATATGGGAAATTTTAGGGCATTTAGCTTCCGTTTGATCGTTAAAACAAATTTCTATTAAGCAACAAATGACTATTAACTAAAGCAGTCTACGCTCTGATGTGGCAAACAGAATTCAGTTTACATTTTTGTTATAGTCCATATGGTTAAATTCAATGGTAGTGTCATTTTTATTGCCGAATTTCATTTGAAGCTTCCAGAGGACAGTGAAAAGTAAGCAGTGGTAGATTTATCTGATGTTTGTTTTCCTTTTGAAGATGTCCGAAGAATGGGGAGAAATGGTTGCCACCTATTTAACTGTGGATATGACCAATAGACCTAGTGTACAAATTTGTTTTCTTGGTTTCAAGTTGATGTACGGGAAGCTAACTTGTTAAATTAAAACAAAAATAATTCTGTTCTTGTGATTTTGATTGCCCTTTCTTATTGATGTGTTTTTTCTTTCATTGAAAGATTTCTTTCCTTGGCTTGAAAGAATACTCAATATTAGTAGCTGGTATCTAAATCAACTTTATTTTGGATCTTATGTTTTGCAGGTTCTAGGGATGGAGGATGGCAAGGAGCCTGAAAGTCATTTGACATCAGCTGCTGCCTTTGTAGAAGGAGGGATTCAAGATGCCTGTGATGATGCTTGCAGCATATGCCTTGAGGAGTTTTGTGAAAGTGATCCTTCAGCGGTAAATTAATATATATATAGTGCCTCCTCACTGTGCACATAACACACCCACAAAGTATGCTCACCCCACAGAGAAGGGAGTTTTAAAGACAAAAATTGTCAATACCATTTTCACGTGATTATATCTTATAGTGACTTGCGTAAAATTTTTAATTTTCCTACTAATGTCTCTTGCATTGTAGGTGACTAGTTGCAAACATGAGTTTCACCTCCAATGCGTTCTTGAATGGTATAGTTCATATATCTAAACCTGTTAAATTTTTTCCCCCTTGTTGACATTTATGATTCTATATGCCTCATTTTTTAGATATCCTTTATACATTGTTCTTACACAACTGTAGTTCAACTTTGTGTATCATTTCCTAGTTTTTCTTTCATTTTTTATTTAGTGTTTCAATATAGGCATATATCTCTCAAAAAAAATTTGAAAAAGTCAAACTTTTATTTTTTATTTTTTATTTTTAACTTCACGCATTTTAGCTCATCTCCTGAGTGATGGACAAAGATGACCTCAGAGATTTTGGTTCCATTATGGGGCCGAATAATGGGAGCCATGTGCTGCATTAGTGCTTATATTATCGTGTTGTTTACATTTGATGTTTATGTAATTCCTTTTTCCTTACCTTTCATCGTTGTAGCCTTTTATCGGACTTCTATGTGAAGAATCTGAACTTGGTTTATTTGTTACAATGTCTTCATTTCTTCTTTTCATTGATTTAGTAATTATATTATGTTTAACTAGTTTTTCTTGGTTTATGTTAATTGGGTGCGGCATTTTCTCTCTTAGATACGCATACACATGGTTACATTCAAGCACGTAGAATAAGAAATTGATCCATTCCAGAGAAAAAATTAAAAGTTTGGGTTTGGGTCATTTCTTTTATTATTGCACAGTTTTTCTTTATTGCTTTTTAATTTCAAATACCTAACTGATTTTCCAATATTCAAAGCTTTGCCAAAAAGTAAATGCACCAGATTTTCTCTATATGGTTTATGTAGTTTTTGGACTGGTCAATATGTTTTGAGGTTTCATTTCTCAGTTAGAAGTCATCTTTCACCAAGAGAGGGTTATCTGATCTAATTTTGAGCTTGGACTACCTGTTTCACATTGGTTAATTGATGTGAATTCTTGAGATGTAACATATAACTTGAAAAGGAAGAAAAAGCTTAAAAATTAAGGTTACCTTCTGAATTATAGGTGTCAGAGAAGCTCTCAATGTCCAATGTGTTGGCAGGCTATTAGCCTGAAGGACTCCACCAGGTTAATTTTGTTTTCATTTCTAATTTTCTTTTTCCTCTTTGTAACTTGAATGAAGTTATCTAATGTGCATGTGATGGCAGTCAAGAATTGCTTGAAGCTGTAGAACGGGAGAGGCGCATTAGGGCTGCTCCATCAAGAAATGCCACCATATTTCACCATCCTACCTTTGGTGATTTTGAATTGCAGCATGTCCGAAATTTAACAGTACTTCCAAAAATATTTTCTGTATTGTCACTTATCTATTAAACACATCACAATATGTGCCCATCAAGTAATATTTATGCACTTCTTTTATTGTCATACAGGTGCCTGTGGGTGCAAATGATGCTGAACTTGAAGAACGCATAATTCAGCATTTGACTGCTGCTGCTGCAATGGGAAGGGCCCGCCATTTTGGTCGGAGGGAAGGCCATAGAAGTCGGTCATCTGCTCATGGTCATCCACACTTCTTTGTATTTTCTGCTCATCCCGGTGCACCTCCTGGACCTGTTGCTTCCTCTCTTAATCAGGAAGGAGGAGAACCTGAACAAGCTACTATTGCTGTAGCTAGTCCACCTTCTTCACTTTCATCTGGTGGGGATGGTTCATCACAGCATGTCCTGCAGTTTCCTTCTATACAAACTGGTCAAAATTCCTCCCGGACACCTGGATCTACCGTGATGCCAACAAATCGACGTGGATATTCCTTCAATAATCAGTGGTTATGTTTTTCCTTTTTCTCTTCATTTCTATGTGTTAATTTGTTTGTAGATCTGCTATTTTACAGCCTGTACTGTTATATATTATATTGTATTTAATGGGTTTTTTTTTTTAAGAAGCACTTCCAGCCAAACCTCGTCACCTTATCAAGATAGAGTGGGACCATCCGACTTTCAGTCATTTTCAGAATCTCTTAAATCGAGATTTAATGCGATGTCTATGAAGTATGTTTGTAAAGGATAAAACTTTTCTTCCTGTAGCTCTTAGTAGGTGTAACAAATTTTTGATGCAAAGATATATATTTTTAAAAATGCATTGCTAATTCATTTTTGTTTGACACTGTTGAATTGAAGATACAAAGAGTCGATATCCAAGAGTATGAGAGGGTGGAAGGAGAGGTTCTTTGCCCGTAACACTTCGATTCCTGGTCCTGGATCTGAAGTTCGGACAGAAAATACGGGCATTGCTAACGTATCTCATACGAGGGAGAACCTTGGAACTAGAGAAAGTAATAGAGATAGTCAAGCTTCTGTATCGAGTCCTTCAGCTGATTGTTTGGTTACAGAGCAGAACAATCAGAGTAATACAGAGACACGTGGAGAAAGCCCCTTGCATAACAAAAATGTTCCAGCTTCTTGTGCTGCTAGTTCATTTTCAAATTAAGTTGTCAAACATTGTTTCAGCAATTGCATCTATCCTCGGCATTTCATCTTTGAAGGTGAGGATAATGTTTCCATGATTCCTTTTTAAATATTTACAACAAGCAGTTTAGCCATGGGAACCTTCCAATTGAAATAGTAGCTTGATTCCAAGCCCAGCTGCATATTCACAGTACTCTTCTGCCATTTGTACTAACAAACCTTCCAACTGTCAAACATCGTATGCAAATCGACAGAGACTTCCAGGAAGATATATTTTGTGGCCTCTAATCCTGATTGTTATGGGATAAAATCACTAGCTATTTAACATAAGTGTGTAGGCGGGTTGGTAAACACAACCTTTTTGCAATTCAGACTGATTGTCATAGTTTATTCGACATTTTTGACGTGATACTAACTTGGATTTTCAGGTTGTTAATCCCATTTCTCCAGAAATGACATGCTGAGGAAAAGATGCATTTGCAGACCAGGCCAGAGAATGAGAGAGAACTTGGATCTGGGATAGAGTTGTATGGTGATTTGTGGTGTGAATTATAATAACAGAGAGAAGAGGTTTGATGAAAGATTCCATCTGGACGCAGACTTTTTATATATTGGGGTATATCAATGTGTGTGTATGTATGTATGTAAATTTGCTTATTTTATAACCCAATTAGTGGAGAACTATGTGCAACTATTCTCTATCTGGATGGCTTGATTGAACTTTTGGCACTCTGCAGAAACATTTATTTATCACATCTATGAAAAGTGTCACAGTCCACCACAGCTTTGAACTCCTTTGTAAATTCTGCTTGTAGCTTTTTACATTTTACATGGTGTTGATTTGCCCTTCAAAACCTTTGTTCTAAGTGCTTCTCACCTTTGCACTCAGTGTTTGTGAGTATGGCTTTTTTTTAAAATTTTTTTTATGTTTAATAAATATTGTCCTTTTTAAACCTGGTTGTTTGTACTGTGCTAAAATGATTTTGTAAAGTGGATTTACATTCTCTCTTATTTAATCCCGCGATAATCTTGTTATTTTGGAGCGGATGTTTCAATTGTTATATATTTATTTAGTATAATGCTTAAAAAATATTTAATAAATATTAATGTTTATTTACAAGCTAATTTTTAATATTTATTTTTCAGTTGTATATGATATTTATACTTTGTTTGGTATCAAAATTTATTGAGCTTCCAAGCTCTAACCATAATAGAATTAAAGCACTGAATATTCCTCTGAAATATTTTTTTTAATTTTTATTTTTAATTTGAAAGTACAGTGAATTTACCCCCAAACAAATCCTTGCTTCATTAAGGGACTAATTTGTTAGAAATATTAAAAAGAAAATTGAAAATAAGGGGTCAAGAATGCTGCTTTCATGGGCCCCCAATTAAAAGCGTTCTTGGGCCACCAAATTTGGACGAGCCCACTGTGTTCCTTTAAGCATAAGTACGTGCAAATGCCCTTCTCTTTTTGACTTTTTTTTTTTTTTTTTTATAATTCATAAAATTTATGGAAAATTAATAATAAAATGATGAGGGTGGTAGTTGGAGAAGCATTTATAACTACTAAATTTTCTTCTTCCGAACAAGCTTCCTTTTATTTTAATTATTATTTTAAAAATAAATTAAAATTGAGAAAAATAAAATTACAAAATTCAATGCCCAGAAGAGAAAGTTCCAGCACATTCATTCATTATTTATTTATTTATTTATATTTATTTATCCGGTGGGAATCGTTGTCTCGTTAACACACATAAAATTAGAATCCAAGGATATGGCTATTGCTTTGGGCAGTTGAGCCCCCTTCAATAGTTTGTTATTACTACAAAATAATAGCAAAATAACATTCACATCTATAAGTTTTCATAACCTTTCAAATAAGGACATTTCTCTCTCTCTCTCTAATCAGCCTACAAATCTTATGGAAATAATTATTTATTGTACTTTTTTTAAAAATTTTAAATAAAATAATTTTATCATATTAATAATAATATAATAAAATTATTGTACTTAAATTTTTTTTATATTTTTATTTATTTTTTAATAATTGATATAGTAGTCAGGTACGCGTCGGTAGTTACTACTATAATGTGGCGTTCTTCAAATTATTTTATTTTGTTAATATATATATATATATATATATTTTTTTTGTAATTTTTGGCAACATATTTTTCACAACAAAAGTGTTTTTCCGCAGCGGTCAGCGGTAGTGGGCTAAACCGCCGCTAAAGAAAGGAGAGAGAGTGAGCACATCAATCACGTTTTGTTTGGAGGAATCAAGCGAAGCGAATCGAAGCATTGAAGTCAGCCCCGATGTTGATAGACAATCTAACGGTAGGCGATGCGTCACCGTTGTTTATGATGTACGACGAAAGGCGCGCTGCCTTAAGCTTAAGCTAACAGCTAGAATCACGATCACACAGTAGAAATGACAGAGCAGAAACCTATAGCCGCGTGGTCCCCACTTCCAGCCTGTCTCTCCCAATTCTAAAAGTCCTTCTCTAGTACTCTTTGCTTTTACAGCAAGTGTGTTTCTGTGCTTCTGCGTTCTTCTTCTCCCCTTCTACTCCCTCACTGCCCTCTCCTAAACCCAAAACCTAAAAACTCAATCCAATCACATTTCAGTTCTCCATTCTTCAATTCATTTCATTACCCTCCTCCGATTTCATCTCTTGCAACTGGGTAGTTTGCATTACTGTTCTTTGATTGAGCGCCATGGATCCTATAATCTGTGGTGTCTCCACTCTTTTCCTCTTCAATATTATCCTACTCTCGTCCTCGTACTCCATCAACGCTTTGCCTCACAAACCTTTGTCGTCGTCGTCGTCGTCGTCTTCTTCTGGTGGACTCATCAACTCCAACTCGGTTCTTGTGGCTCTTCTTGACTCGCATTACACTGAGTTAGCTGAACTAGTTGAGAAGGCTCTTCTGTTACAGACTCTTGAGCAAGCTGTGGGTAAACATAATATCACCATTTTTGCTCCCAAGAATGAAGCTTTGGAGCGGGAGCTTGACCCGGAGTTCAAGCGGTTCTTGCTCGAACCGGGGAATCTCAAGTCTCTGCAAGCTCTCTTAATGTTTCACATTCTCCCTAAACGGATCGGGTCCCGCGACTTTCCTCATGAAAAAGTCGGTTCTACCAAGCACAATACTCTCAATTCAGAGTTTATCCACTTAACCAGCAAGAATTCCGGCAAGAAAGTCATAGATTCAGCTGAGATAATCCGACCGGATGATATAACCCGACCTGACGGTATTATCCACGGGATTGAACGCCTCTTGATTCCCCGATCAGTACAAGAAGACTTCAACCGTAGACGGAATCTGCGGTCAATATCAGCCGTGCTTCCTCAAGGCGCGCCGGAAGTCGACCACAGGACCCACCGGCTGAAGAAGCCGGCAGCTCCGGTTCCGGCCGGTGCGCCTCCGGTTCTTCCTATTTACGACGCAATGGCTCCCGGTCCGTCTCTCGCTCCTGCCCCGGCTCCCGGCCCAGGTGGACCCCACCATCACTTTAACGGCGAAAGGCAGGTGAAGGATTTCATCCACACTTTGTTACATTACAGTGGATACAACGAAATGGCCGATATTCTCGTCAACTTAACGTCGCTAGCCACCGAAATGGGCCGATTAGTATCGGAAGGCTACGTTCTAACAGTTCTCGCGCCTAATGACGAAGCCATGGCTAAGCTTACGACGGACCAACTGAGCGAACCGGGTGCGCCGGAACAGATTATTTATTACCATATTATTCCGGAATACCAGACGGAAGAGAGTATGTACAATGCCGTGAGGAGATTCGGTAAAGTGAAGTACGATACATTAAGGCTACCGCACAAGGTGACGGCGCAAGAAGCTGATGGGTCGGTCAAATTTGGATCTGGTGACGGGTCTGCTTACTTGTTCGACCCGGATATTTACACTGATAGTAGGATTTCTGTTCAAGGAATTGATGGGGTTTTGTTCCCGGAGGAAGAGGCTCCGACTGTGAAGAAACCGGTTGCCGTCAAAGTTGTCACCAAACCCAGAAGAGGTATTGGTGTCTAAGTTTTTCGTTAATTCGATTGACATTGGCTAAAATGCTGGCAGTAAATTTGCTAAAAACGTTTCATAAATTCTAAAATTTGATCCATTTGCTAGTAATAACATGTTCTTTGAATTGTTAACAAGGAATGGTGTTGATTTTTGTTGCTTTGTTTAGTGTTCTGTTAAGTAGAGATTAGATTATTTTAGCTATAGAAAGCAAATGGGCATTTGGAATTTTGTGGCGGTGGTTGTGGCATTTTTTGGGGTTAGGTTGAAATTGGGGATAATTCATTCTAATGGATACTATTCAGAGCATTTTTTAAGGTTAGTTAAGGTGGCAAATTGGTAGGTGGAAAGTAAAAGCTAAAATGATTTCATAATTTTAATGTACTTCAATCCATAAACAAGTGTACATGAAGCTTGTGGGAGGTTTCTTAATCAATGGTTTAACATCATTTCACTCTATGGCACTTGCCATGTATGAATCCATGTGATCGATTCTAGGGTTTCCTAGTTGCTACCCCACAACAACTTGGATGCCCCAAGAACGGCTAGCCTTTGATTAATGTACACACCTTATCATTGCATTGCTTTTATTATTTAATATGATTTGTAAGCAGCTGGCATGATTCGTTGCCTATGCGTATTCATTTTATGTATTGGTAGCTGACCATACAACGTATAGGCCAGGGTTTTGAGATAGAATATTTCAATTCATAAACTCCTTAGTTGTTTAATTTAGCTTTATTAAATACGAGATTAAGCATGTGATGCAGATATGTTATCATAGAGTTGACTTCTAATTTATGTTTAATATATTGCAAATTGCAGGGAAATTAATGGAAGTAGCATGTAGAATGCTAGGAGCTGTTGGGCAGGATTCACATTTCACTACATGTCAATAAACACATAATTAAATCCAGAAAAAAGAAAAATGCCGAGACCATGTAAACAATCTAAAACTGGTAAGTTTACACACCGCTTCTTTTACATAATGTTCTGTATAATCTAATCTATTTCTAGCATGTTGAGCTCGAATAACAGTGTCAAGTTATATTGCTGCAGTTGTAGGAAGAATGTAAACAAAAAGAAGGGATCGATCAGGTTCTGTTGTTTCGTTGGTTAATAATCACCCCACAGAAGAGAAGAGTTTGTTTGTTCTTATAAATACTGTAATTACATATCGTTTTTTTTTCTAATTATTTTCCATGTAAGACTTACTTTCCCACTATATGCATGATGAGAACAACCTTTGCACGGACTGTCTTTTGCTTTTCATGTAAGTGGTTGATTTCATAACCAGTTTATTTATTTGATTAAAGTTTTGTTTGTGAGAAAGCAATGCAAAGATTTTAATTGCTGGGAAAATTGGGTTGGTATCGAAGAGAAAGATGTTGAATGATTAAATTATGTTTGGTGATTCGTGATTGGGACATCACAACCCTATCAAAGTTTGGATGGTCTTGATCTTTCATGGCTGGTGCTTCTTGTCCGCATTCAGAAAATGTACAAGAAGAGAATAATTTCCAATTATTGATTTATTTTTTAGAAAATTGTTGTTATTATATTATCATTTATCTATCATAACATAGGTATAAATCAAATTTATCTTTAATTGTGGTACCCACAATATTCAAATCTTATATATTTTTGCACTAAGTCGAGAAATTTAATTAGTTCAATTAATTAGTATCGGGTTAGTGATATTATATCATATCATATCGTTAGCAGGTTTATTCATTTTTTTTTTAATTTATGAGAAAATCTAAAAATGAAAATATGTGGCTCAAATGTAAGCTAAGCCTGGACTTTGAGTTTGTTTCTATTGAAGTAGGATAAAAAATGTGAATAGATTGGATTGGATGTATATGATAATGAGTCAACATTTGCACTGCTGGATACAGCTTTTTGTTTGTGAGTGTTGGAATTTCAACGCAGGAACACATTGAGAGAAGAATAGACTCCTAAAAATGTGAAATAATTTTTGAATTTGTAGATGTTTTAAGTGTAAGTGGGTGGTTACATGCAGTGAAATTATTCAAAAATGACAAAAGTGATCATCTTAGTAGGATTGAATTGAGAACAGTTCATGTACAAAATAAAGTCTTTTTAGAAATGTTTTTGGAAATTTAGTCTTCTCTCTTGCTGTATAAATAATCAATCCCAGGACCCAAGAGCTTATTGATATCTCAGTTGGCATATGACATGCATATCGCACATATTGACAAAGTTGTAATGAGAATTGAAACCTTAGAATAGGAAACAAAGGAATGGGAGTTGGATTCCCATATTCAATCCAACTTTTACAAGCAAAACATTATCCACCAACTCAATATTCTTTGGGTTAGGATGACATCTTCAGTTAACAAGGTAATGACACCGGGAGAAGATCCGCACTCTTTTGTTACATGGTTTGCCATTTCTGCTAACTTCTTACCTCTGTTTCTTCTCTCTTCTTCTTCCTTCATTACTTTCTCTACAGCTTCCCTTACATTTTCCCTCTTCATCGAGACTCCAAACTTTTCTTCCCCTCCTAAATGCACCACAACATCAACTGCCACCGCTATACCAATTCTCAGTACCTCTACAATAAATTGTTCAGAAAACAATGGCCTTGTAACCATTGGCACTACGGCACACATCTCTTCTAGCGGTGAATTCCAGCCGCAATGTGTTAAGAATGCTCCTATTGCCGGATGGGATGGAATTAGTACCTGCGGCATCCAACCTCGTGTCAACAAGCCCATTCCTTTTTCCTCCCCTCGAATTCATTTTCTGCTAACCGTTTCTCCATTTCTTCGCATTTGTAGCCTCCTCTTATAGCCCAAATAAATGGTCTGTTTGTAGATTCTAATCCCTAACCAAGTTCTATTGATTACAGTCTCTGATGGCCATGAATCAGGCCACTGTAAGCCTTGGTTTACAACAATTGAAGCTCTGTTAGCACTTTTTGCCTTATGCATATTTGCCTTGTTGCACATTGACACTGGACCTACGCACCACACTTTGTTTCCTGCTTCATTTCGAAATTATTTTGCATATTCTTGTTCTAGTCCTTCAAAACTATTAACCACCACTGCCATTGCTGCTCTAAATTAGATGAACTGGCAGCAGGATTGGATGCAACAGGTTTTTGGTATTTTGTGAATTCAACTCGGTTAGGCAATGCCGGATCTACAAATGGTTCTGAATTATAGGAAACAGTCTCATGGATCTTAAATTTCTCTAAAATGTGCAAGTACAAGAGAGAAGCAACCTATCCCATCAAACAATTTTCCTGGTATCCGGAACTTGGCAGCAATCTCAATTCTCAGCTGTCCCCGGAAGATTTATATCATTAATTATACAACTTGGATGAGGTTTTATCTCATCCAACAATTGTTCCAATGGTTCCTACAACATACTACACCGTATAAGTTTTTGATCAAAGTCTCTCGAAGGAAGCATGTCTTCACTTTCGCATCCTTCAGGCAAGCCAGCCTCACTGGAGGGGAACTTGACGTTTTAGACATGGATTGGCAACCGGTTTCAATGTCATGCAAGGTATCAAAACAAAGTGAAGTCGGTAAGATTTTGAATTTGACAAAACCATTGCCTATGACAGAAGACAAGTTGCTTGAAAGAGTTTGACAATTAATGAAAGCACCAGAAGAATTACATTCCTACTTATTGAGTAATTGCTTAGAGAATTTTTCTCTGTGCTTGTGATCTAAGAGTAGACATAAACAAGTAGATTTTAGAGGTCTTTGATTTGAATAACCCAGCTTAAAATTTGAAGGACATTGCGGTTACTTGAGTTTTGTTACTCTTGTTGTAAGTTTCAAAATGATACATCAAATTTATGCCCACAAGTGTCATGCATCAGTTTCTTTCTCACAAAACTGGAAAGCAGAAAGCTTCTTGAATATTTTACATCTGCTTGCATAGGGGTCCCGCTCAGAAAAGTACTGGGTATTAGGTAAAGATTTTAAAAACGAGGCTTTGCCTTTACGTTTACTTGATAGCAACTTATCTTCCTTGGTAATCAACAGAAAAGTTTCAACTTTAATCACCATGCTAAAATGTTTAACAAATTTGTCATTTCCATTGAAACTATGTGATTTTGAGACAGTGTTGTGAATTAGAATTCTCTGTAAATGAAATTTACTACTGAAATGACGATTAATGAAAAGGAATGTAAAATGGAAAATATACCTTGGTTAGAAAGAATTGGAGGAAACTGAAAATAGCAAGATTTCATGCTCAGATTTTGAACACTGAGAAAACCTAGCAGTGAACATAATCCATGCACACTTTGCAAGAAAACATGAACATCATGTAAGAGATTCAAATTGAATAAAATTAAAAGAAGGAATGTATGATTACTTTAACCTATAGACACTACATTTATAACTTCAATAGGTATTAAAGTTCCAGAATGCAAATGTAATAAGCATGTAAGAAACTTACAGTAAAACTATTAACAAGACATCATGGAACTTGAAACTTTGAAATCCCATAAACACAAGGGCCAAGAATAATTTCTTTCAGCCTCCAACCACGACTTCCCGGTGCATAATCTCTAGGTTTGCCAAACTCATAATAGGTCCTTCGCCCTGACCAGGATTCATTTCAGATGCCACGTCTACAGCATCCTTGCATTCAGTAAGTTCTGAAGGTTCTATCTGGTTTTCTTCTGGTTTTCCATTACATGCTTCCAGGTTTTGGCTCCCTGTTCCTGCAGTTTTTGGTTTTGACTTAACAGGCTTTCCTTCAGTTTTAGAGCGCATGCTGTCCTGAGATTGAAGTTTCGGCAGGGACTTTCGGATGGGAGTCTTTGAAGCAGCAGTCGATTCTTTGTTGCAATTTGTTTGGATTCCCTTGGCTGAATTGCTTGGTGCCTGGTTCAAGCGTGGGTTAAGACATGATCCTCCATTTTCCAAAGAGCTGTCCTTTGCAGCAACAGAGCTCTTGTTCCTTCCAAGCTTTGGGGATTTAGCGCGTGTGGTTGGTGTCTGTAATATTCAATAGGCAGAACATGATTACAATGTTCGTAACAGGAGAAAAAGCCAACATAAAGTAAGGAGAAATGAAAACATACTAGATATGTAAGAAAAGAGCCAATGTTTGACGAAGTTTGTGCACAGAACTGTACATTGGTTTTCTTTCTTTAATTTAAGCACTGATCACATCTCTAGACCAATGTCATAAGGAGCAAGCAATCTGTAACTTGGATGCTCACATAAGAAATAACTTTTAGACTATATCTTAACTGTCTGTTTTACCAATTTCAAAAAATATATTTGACATGTAACTAACAACTATATCTGAAAAGTTTAAAGGATTTCTAGTTTCAAATAGTTCAGTTTGGCAGCTCTTCCAGCTTCAGAATTGCAGGAATCTTGTAATGTGGAATCATTGCATAATAATATTTGCTGGAACAACATAAATATAGAGAATATGAGTTACCTTCTTTAGTTCGACTTTTGGAGGAGGTTCTTTGTAAAAGCTTGGCATTGGTGTAGCTTTAAATGTCAAGCTCTTTCTCAGTTGTTTGATCTCTGCCTCTTGGTTCTCCTGCATAATGCCATACAATTTCCAAGACCAATCAGATTTAGATCATCGATAATGGACCAAGACAAGAAATATGTTCCTTCAAGCATGATTAGAAGTTAGATGAAACACCTTTGATTTTGCCTGCAAGTTATTTTTCTCAACTTCCTTGGCATGGATCTTCTCTTCTAGCTTTGAAAAAAACTGATAACCAAGACCATAGTAAAGTTAATTTTGCATTAAGCAAAAAACTATCAACAAAGTGGTAGAGAAACTGAATACAAATACACAACCTCCTTTCGTTTTTCAGCACGTTCTTCCAACCTGAAGTTGAATCCAGACCCGCTGCTTCCACGCTCGCGAGCAGTGGCACTTCTGTTTACCATACAAAAACCACGGTATATATCAGTATGATGGACAATACGAAACAAGAAAAGAAAAATAAGTTATGGCGGTGTAAGATGAGAAGAGTACGAGGTAGTGGAACGGGTCTCATCATCCTCTTTATTTGGCAATGCAATTGGTACAGATTTTGAATTCTGATCAGTAGCACTACAGTCACATAAGATAGGATACAACTACAATCAATTCAGTAGATTTTGAAAGATTTCTTTTCTTGGTACTTTGTTTGCAATGCACATAAAGACATTTTTTGCATAATCTGCAACCAATGAAAGAAGAGTGACATATCTATCTGGTAGATGATTAAATGTGACTTACAGGGGATCTCCAGATGAAGGGCAGTTAACAGCTTCATTCACAGAACCGGATTCCACAGGCTGACAAGAAAAGAAAGAAACGAAGAGAGGTTTATTGAAATGTTACAGAAAAACATTGAAGGAAAAAATGATAACATGGAAGCTTACTGCAGTTTTGCGAACACTAGAAACGGATGGCAAAGTGGTCCTCCGGGAAGAAACTCCACCATTTTTATTCACTTCCTTTGATTCCACCCCGGCCAATGCACGTCTGTTAAGATGATTTAAGCGGAAAACTGAATTCACTGTTCCATTAGCACAAGGGCCCTGAGCTTTTACCTCATTTACTCGGGCTTGTTTGACATCGCTCTTCAATGGGTGCACATCTATGCTCTTCTTCAGGCCATCTTCAAGAGCTCCTCTTGCTGGAAAGGAAAGACTCTGAGAAAGTACAGGCCTGTGGCTACGTGTAAATGGAGCTGCACCTTTCGGATTAGCTTTATCCTTGGCCATTTTACTACTTTTTGAATTACCACCATTAGCGGTACCAGATTCCTAAACACAGAAGTGTGCACGCACATATGCATAAGGTTACATAAAGATGCACTCTTATTTCAGTTATCTGACCAAAATAATCCCAAAGAACATCTCAAGTTGAGAGAAACTGAATGAATGGCACATTGTACCTTTAACGGTTTTGAGATTTTACTTTCTGAAACACTCACAGAGGAAGCAGGGCCTTCAGCTTCTGCAACATGCTTGGAAGTCTCATTCACATTTGAAGC